>JAMZAV010001975.1:0-247025 GCA_024449915.1 Sweltsa coloradensis | reverse complement strand
TTGCAGTGAGCGTGTGCTCTGAGCTGCACGCAGACGTCACGTGAGAGCCACACTGTAGGCCGCACTTCCCACGGTCATGATGGGTACCAGGTGACCACTGCCATGGATGAACTGGAAGAGGTTGAGAAATAGTATAGGCCTATATTTTTTATTTTGTGGAGGGCCTGCCAATTTTCCCTTCTTCCCCACACAATTTACTAAAATCCTAAAAACAAATCAATAACACATTTGAATTAAATATGTGTAGTGTAGCCTACTGTTTTTCGTGAGGTCGTTGGTTCGATACCCACTACCAACGTTCCTGATTGCAAGTGTTTTCCCAGGGTTATTTTAGTCGGTACTTCGCGAATGCTGCATTCTCACTGCAACTCCCCATATAACCTAAGCCCTAAATATACCTACGTCCAGAGGGTCTTACGCCGGTAGGTACTGATAAACGGGGGAGGGGGGGGGGGGGGGTAAATACAAGGAAAGTAAATAAAATGTCTATAGCCAGTCGACCTATTTTTTCCTATGGGTAATGTAAACCCGATATAGCACTTAGTAGGGGCCTAATATATTTTGATAATAAAGTATTATTTTATTTATCACAATTTAGATGACGGCTTCAAACGCCCTTCCATGGACCGGATTTACTCGTGGTTTAATAAATAAATAATAATTTTTTTTTAGAGTCTACCCACACAGTTATATAACTGATTTTCAGTGGGGGTCAGTCTTCTAAGCCCCTGTGAGTGTGACACGACAGTGCGTTACACGTTGTGAAGCAGCTGAAGTCACGGTCAGCTGTCACTTGACCGTCTCTGCTAGGTTTCATTATCAAACGCCCCAAGAGTGGTGTCAATCAAAGCCGTAGTCCTGACGATGCCTCATGTAGTCTGACGATGCCACGCCCACTTAATTCCAGGCTGTGCAGAACTCATTGACACGGTTAGCAGGCAATTATTACGATCAGGTGGACACTCGTGTGTGTAAATAGTGCTAGCGATGCCACTGAGTCTAGATTGCTCACCTTATACGATAATTTAAATGAACACTAGAACCAAGGAGTTCCACTTTTAATTTTATTAAATTTCACACTTCCCCCAGGGCCCAACTCATGGTTGAGTAAATAATGCAGTATAAAGACATCTTGTATGTAAACTCACACAAGAAGAGATGTATCCTGTGGCCCGCTTACTTGGTAGCACCGCTACGTAAAGGTGGAGGACCGAAGCGATTATCTAGACGGCCTTGGGAGGACCCGGGTTAGATCCCCGGTCGGGACACATCTTTTGACTATTGCTCTTACTTCATTTCAAAACTTGCTTAAAATTTGGTGAATTATGTCTTGACATTTTGATTTCAGTTTAATTTACCGCCCAGACAGAAACGCGAGTGTGGCCTGCGACCAATGTCGGGCATTTGAAGGAAACGCTACTTTGAAAGATCATCAATTTACAAATATGCTACCAAGTCAAAATATAGTGAATTGCTTCGAAACCTGGCTCTATTAGAAAATGAAAACTTTTTTATAGATCATTTTTTCTGATCGGGCACACGGCAAATATCGCTCGCCTCTTCAAAATAATTTCAAATTTCAATTCGCCCAAGCACACCATTCAACGCAGGTAGTTGTGTTTTTGTGACATTAATTTTCAACTGTTTTTTTAGAGGCTGACTGAGCGAAAAAAGATTTGTTTTACAGTATAGTCTTTCCTGCAAATTTTTTCTTTTGGTTGTATTTTGTACCGATTTGTACCGCTACACAACGGAACAATTCGCAGAAAAACAATTGTTTAAAAAAACTTTTTTCTCTCAGTCAGCCTCTAGAAAACCAGTTGAAATTAATGTCACAAAAACACAACCACCTACGTTGAATGGTGTGATTGGGCGAATTGGAGTTAAAAATTATTTTGAAGATGCAATATTTGCCGTGTGCCCGATTTTTTTTTTTTTTTTCTAAAAGAGCCAGGTTTCAAAACCATTCACTATATTTTGACTTATTAGCATATTTGGGAAAATAGAAAAACGCGGTCGAATAGCCTAACACGGATATCATTCACGATTATCAACCGAATTTTACAATTATACGGTTGTACCAGTACCTACTGCCTACTACAAGTTTAAACCCACATGTAAAATAATTAATTAATCAATGGGTAACATAAAAATAATAAATAATTTTATTAATCTTTATTATATAATTGTAGGAGGTGCAACCGTTTACAATTGAATACGTGGTGTTTACGTAAGAAACGCTTGGTGTGCAGCCAGGCGAGGTGGTCACGCAGTGTGCGTGTGCGTGTCACGGTCACCACGCATGTAGCTATTAGTACGCGCGTCTGTTCTGTACGTGTATTCATCACTTTATCATGCGAGCACATCTGAGAGTACCACTTAGCGCACCTGTGGTCTCTTCTCACAGGGGCGGTATTCTAAGCCCCTGTCTCCTAAGCCCCTGGACCTTTTTTTTGGCTTCTAAGCCCCTGTGACCGACGGTTGTGCTACACGTTGCGAAGCGGGGCTAAGAAGACAAACCGGTCCGGGCTTTAGACGACTAAAAGTCTTCTTAGGCCCTGTCTCCTAACGCCCGCACGAAAACTTTGTTCGTTCCCATGAGCTATTACAGATAAAAAATGATAACGAATTTTGAAGTGTTTATTATTATCGATTTTTGGATGAGCGAAGAGAAGACTTCAATTTCACCGACCCCCCAAAAAATTTAGGTCAGTTGTTTTTTTTTGTTTCGCACAACCCTCTCACCCCCCACACCACGCATCTCCCCCCCACTCCCCTATAGCAGCGTCGTCTCCTGCCCGTGCTCTTCCTTGACCCCCTGCCTGGTGCGATCATTTCTACAGGTGTGTGGCCATCAGTATTCAGCCACCACAATCCACACCCCACCAAGGTTATAGAAGAGGGCAACCTACCCTGAACCTATCCCCCCCCCCACCTCGTACATGGGGTCGGAGTGGAAACCAACACGAAAACGAATAGTCAGTGCTAACAATTAACAATGCCATCAATAAACAAATAATGACCAACCAGCGAACCATACCATATTGAAATGATTCCCCCAGGTTGGCCAAGAATCACCCGCGGGCGACGTGAGCTCAGTTCGGAACTACTGTGCTTCGTCACCGATTACGTATGATAAACAGGGGCGTAGGGATGGGGGGAAACTCCCCCCCCCACTTGTTGGCTTGACCCCTCCAGTGGGGGGGGGGGGGTCAAGCCAGGTATATGGGTGTCATTTTCTAACTCATAGCTTGTTGGGTGATTTTTAGGATTTTTATTACGGTCGGGCTTGCAAACAAAAAGGAAGGTTTATGTTAACATTTTTTTAGAAAGATTCAGTAAGAGACGTGAGTTGCGAGACTAGACTATAGCCATCTGATTTTAGACTAATATTCATTATATTTTGTGTGCAATGTTTTCACTCCCAAGCAGACTGTCGACCGATTCTAGTCAGGTAATCAATCTTCAATGCAATATTAGCTTCAAAATGTAACCCTTATTCATAATTAAAATTCGCCTGAAAACGTGTTTTAGGCCACCTATCAAGGGCAACTTTTGAAAAAAATCTCGCCTACGGCGAAAAGCCTCCGGCGGCTGGGGCTTCGCTCCAGACCCCGGTTTGCCCACCCAACCTCGCAGTCAAGTTCAGTGTGACCCCCCACTAAAAAAATAGTTCCTACGCCACTGATGATAAAGATAGCCCTACTTGGATGTGTTCCTCATTGTTGTCCTTTTCAATGTTCGTCTTTTCGAAATTTATGTTTGCTCGTACGGTAAGACGCGACAATATAAGAGTGGTACCCAGTGGTTAATTTCTAAAATAATAAGTGGGTGGACGCTTGACGATCTCCTTCCTCGGGGGGGCTGGGGAGGGCGAGGTCGTGGGCAGGGTACCATATTTCATTCAAAGTGAAGTTTTGCTGGACAAGCAATTTCAGGCAAAAACAGAAGGGGGTTGGGGGCGAACCCCCAACCACAGCGCCGCAAACGAAATTTTTTAAATCAAGGTTTTAGAGTGAGCTCTGAGCGTTTTAGAAAAAATACGGGTCTGAATGCAATACCGAAATACTATCGTTGTGTAGTGCAAAAACCAGAAAACCTTTTTCCAAAAAAGAAGTTGGCGGACGAGTCCGACCAGGAAAAAAGAGTGTCCGCCTTGAAATCAACTATACTGGTGGTACCTAAAACGTTTTATCATGTTAGTATATGTCTTCTCTTGGCAGGTGTTTGCGTCCTCCCTTCAGAATGATTTGGAAACTAGATGCGTTCTTTCCGATGTTCAACTTGGTTCTGTGCAGGTTTGAGTATAGTGTTTGGAAGGATGTGGGATATATTTACATTCATCATCAACGCCATATCTGTTGATGTTTGTGTTTATCTTTTCCGGTTCAAAACTCGGTTAAATTCCCGTTAAGTTATCATTATAGCGAATGTATAAGAAAGTGACCGGGAGATCCGCCGTTCATTAGTCTGTATTATAACAATGCACGGAAATCTAATCATGTAGGCGTTATGCTGCACGGTAGTCGGAGTCGGAGAAGTGGAATATTTTCGTGATATTTGGCCCGCGACCGGGCAAACGGCTACTCCGATCCTAATGGGAACGTTTAAAATAACTGAAATTATATATGTTTTGATTTTAGAGACATTTGAAGAAATATTTCTCATCGAAAACGTATACTTTTACGATTTTTCCCACGATTTTTAATACGATATTTTCGTGATATTTGGGGCTATAATCAACCATAAAAGCTCATCCATCAACGCGACTGGAAAAAGCGTTAGAGCGAAGCGGCCTAGTTATAACCATAGGGCGGAGAAGTGGCCCCTCGTGATATTCTGTCGTTGCTGACAACATTTTTAGAACAGTCTATATATTCGTAAACTCGCGTTTACGCGCGCGCACTATTTAAAATATAACGAGAAGCAACACCCACTACAAATAGGTAGCTGTAGCGTAAAATTACTGCTACACTTTTGTGAAAATCTATGTTTAATTGTTTATGGTACGTTGGTCTTGAGGTTATAGCGTTTCTGTTTCGAATACAGTAGGTCCAGGGTTCCGCTATAGGCAGAAATTTTTTAACTTCTGATTTGGACTTAAGTCTATCAGTTGTTGGCTTAGGAATTTGTAAACTGTGATTTTGGAGCCGTCCTAGCATCGAGGCACATTCTAAATTCTAAGGTTGTCCGAAACAGCCTTGTTGATTTTGTCCCGTGACCTTGGACAATTTTGATCCCCAAATATATTGGCGATTAACGTATACGCAATTTTACCTTTTCTGTAAATCCGCTATATTTTGTTTTGTAATTTGGGTAAGTGGTTCGGTCAAAATATGATGATTACCAAGAAGGGTCGGTGTGATTTTGATTTGATTTTGAATTTCTACCTATTTTTTTCACCCAGAAGGAATGATCGCACCCCAATCAAATTTGGCATGTGTTGTCATGTACCTAAATCCCCCCGATTATGACAGTTTTTAAGTTCATATCACCTAAGATATCACGTTTCATGACGGCTAAGTGACTCCTCGAAAACAACCTAGCTCTCTGCTGTAATGATACTTTATAAAATCCACGTTTCTCTGGAACTTTGTTTGGTTGTTTGTTGTGTTGTAGTTCCGTTTCTTCTTGTTTTTTAATGTATAATGACAAGGATAAACAATAAAATAAATAAGTAAACAAACTCCAAACATAACTTAAAATCGATCAAATCATATGCTCAGTACTTAATTGATTTGAATGACGACCTCAATTTTCGTAATGATGACCTGTTAATCGTAAATGGCGATTCAAGAGAAAAAGTCCACCTCGCAAACATCAGCTAGTAAGAGCGGAGTATATACTCCCCGAAACTAGAGGCGAGCCTCCCCCTTCCGTTGACGATCTCCCCGACGACGATGACAATGACACAACGAACGATGACAAAGACGATGACGACCGCGAAGTGAGAAATCCCCTTTATTTCCTTCCCTTACCCGTGGCTGGTTCTGACCATCATGGGCTCCTCCTCCCCATCCCCTATGCTAGAGTGGTGCATGATGACCTAACGGTTGACGCGCCCTTCATCAAAAAATAAATAAAATAAAATAAAGACCATCCTAATAAACTTACGGCATTATCTTGGCAAGTTGACCAGATCTCCGGGGTAGGATGGCCACTTCTCCAGGGGCCACTTCTCCGCATATCTACGTTTTTGCGTTGGTGCGCGCGAGTGTGTCTGTTTGCGTTACTCTTTCCTCCACTTCCTGTAAGATTTACTACGACTTCCGGTCGTGACGGCATTGTTGTTTGAACATACAGTCTTGTTCAACGCTGTTGTTGATTTTTACACTGTTAAAAGAAAACAATATACACTTTTCTACTAAAATATGGGTAAAATTGCATGGTTGTAAAAATGCAAATGTGATATCATGCAAAGCGTTAGGCAATGTCTGTGAACAATATTTTACTGGAAGTAAGTGATAAAATCCCAGACTAAATCCCAACCCAACTGAGCTATATTTTGATCTGGCTTCATGTATTATAACGAGTGGCGCCTCCACCCGTCAGCATCATCGATTCTTCGCTGTCTGAAAAGAAAAGCGCGACTGCATTTAAAAAGAAGTAAAACATCTCGAGGCTTTCATCACAGTCTTAGAAATGTTCCGTGGGCGGAGGGGTTTGATGTATTGGTTACTCTCGCATCAGTCACACTCCACCGGCGTTCGATACTAAATCCAAGGTTCAGTAGAAAGTAAAACATTTCGTGGTTCGGTGAGAGTAACCTGAAATTTTGGCCACATGAAACATCGTGGCCACGGAGGAGAGAGAGATTCGCAGCGGTTTAGGGGTGGTTTGCCGGTTGGGCAATCTAGTTAGGGGATGCATATTTATGTATTTATTTTATATATTACGTAACCCCTTTTGTAATTACTAGTTAAATTAAATTTAAACCTGTCACTTTGCCTTGTGACCGTTATCTTTTTACTTTGACTCATAAGGATTCCAGACATGAATGTGTATAGTGTGTGCTGGGCACATCATTGCATATTGTTTCATCCTCTTAGTTAAATGGCGATTTTTTAAAACAAAATGGCATTGTTAAAAATAGGGTGGCAACCTTAATTTGGACCTAAACTTTATTTATGACAGATTGTTAAATATCGTGTGACCACTCTAATTGGCGAGGGTGAAGCTAAGATAAAGAACAATGAAATTTTATTTGCCACGTTGACATGTGACCTTCAGTTTACTGTATTTGACCTTGATAATGTTTCAGGCAATTGGATGTAGTGTGAACTTCGCACTTGTAAATGCATTGTGTTGTGTATTCTCAAGTTGAATTATCAAATGCACTTACTCACTGCCTCCTAGATGTTGCTCGTGACTCCTCGTTGAGCTACGAGCAACATCTAGGAGGCAGTGCCCTACAACCCAGACATTCTTATTTCAAATAATTGATCGTTGACGTTTGGGGGTAACAGAGTTGGTTCAGAGCTGCTTTATTTACGTTTCCCAATTGAAATCAGTTCTGTGCCTAAGCTGGAACATTATAAATACAAACATATATTTACGTCTACAAAAAAATGCATGAATTCTCCACAAAATTATTCTTTTTGTATACATGACTTTTAAGTGCTTGAACAGCGAAAGTGTACCATGTTTTAAAACTATACGTCGAAGTGGAATTATGTTTAAATGGCAGGTCTTAGCTTGGAGATTTAGATGGTTACCTGAAAGGTGCTGAAAGTGTTTTCCCGGTGATCGGGGTAATTTGGCTGGGACCGTTTTCAACGAGCAAGAACCACATAAAACCTAACACTTGCTGGGCTATTTCTCCGGGTAGTCATTTGTGGAACTTTCTTCAGCTTCTGACAAATCAATCAATTTAATCAGTCAGATTATCAATAAAGTATATATCTTTACCTTTCTTACTTTTCGTTTGTAATTAATTGTAGACTTCAAATGGCAAGTCACCAGTGGCGGCGCTAATGGGGGTCCTGGGGGGGCAAGTGCCCCCAAAAAATTACTTACCCCCCGCTTGCCCCCCGGTCTCAAATGCCAGCCGCACGTCGTGTAACATTACTAAAATTAAATCATCTAATTACAAATTAAATATAACAAACTGTACATATTTGTGTTTATTTAACCAAGAGTTTATCCTTCATAAACAAAACGGTAATCCCTAGAGTTGCCATTTTTCAGTTAAAACATGACGGAATAACTGTAGTATGGTGAATTTTTTTTCGCCTTCATCGAAAGGGCCTCCGGCGGCTGGGGCTTCGCCCCAGACCCCCCGCCACTGATTGCCCCCCCCCCCACTTTATTACCTTGCCCTTCCTTTTCCCCCCCATTGATTTTTTTCTGGCGCCGTCACTGCAAGTCACATGTAGTCAGGAGGAAGCACTATGTTATTGTCACACTGGTAAACTGGTTAAAAAACACTGTTAAACCAGAGCGAGCTTAGCATGCTGCCAACTGCAGAATGTTGTGCTCAGGGTGGCAACACTGCAGCTACGTCACGCACGGGCGGAGATCGTGAGAACAATACGATTGTTGCAGATCTGTATCGCCTGCTCAGAGTGGAGTGGACACCTCTGACCTACTGGCAGACTTTCCAATCCCAGACATGTGGGTGGAGTTGCACGGACACACTGACATGTTTGGCCTTGCCACATTATAAGGACGTTTCGCGAACACGGGTTTCAGTCGCGTTGATGGATGAGCTTTTTTGGTTGACTATTTATGTCCAATCGTCCAGTCGTCATCATTTTTTTAAAGTTCTGAGAATTCATCATCATCATCATCTTCATCGTCGTCGTCGTCATCGTCTTCGTCTTCTTCTTCTTCGTCGTCGTCGTCGTCGTCTTCGTCGTCGTCTTCGTCGTCGTCGTCTTCGTCGTCGCGTCTTCGTCTCTTCGTCGTCGTCTTCGTCGTCTTCGTCGTCGTCGTCTTCGTCGTCGTCTTCGTCGTCATCGTTGTCGTTCGTTTACAAACGCCTATTTTTACGTTAATGATGAATTTCAATTGGTTTTCCTGAATTCCACAGGTCTTCTGAGAATGTCATCACGACCCTAACAGTCGTCTTGCGACCAAACACTTAAAACAAACACAAATGTCAAACATTTCTACCAGAGTCCCATGTTTGTTTCCACTTATTTGCTGTAGGCGCAGTCTCCGTACGTAGGATTGCACACAGTTGCCTCGCCGAGACTAGTATTTACCTGCGGGGGGCCTGGGGGCACTTTCCCCCAAAAAATGGCTTGCCCCCCCCCCCCCCCCCCCGCTCCCGGGTATTGAAAGTTGACCATCTAGAGTAGGGGGATAATTGATGGATTGGATATGGCTTAACGTCTCATATTTATGCAACTAGGCTAATCGAGACGAAGGGATGACGCGGGGGGACAAGGGGTGGACACTGGACAGGCCTGTGCTAGTCAGAACCAGCCACAAGCATATGGGGAGGGCAGAGGTTCCCCCACGTCGTGGTCGTCTCCGTCTGTGTCATCCGTCCGTGTTGTCATTGTCGTCGCCGTCGGGGAGGTGTCAAAGGGAAGGGGAAAGTTCCCCGACGACGACCCAGAGCTCGCACATTAGTTTCAGGGAGATAAACTCCCCTAATCACGGGCCAAACCACGAGAAGGTTGCGAGTTGGAATTTGTTGGCCCTAGGGGGATAATGGTAACTGTTTATCAATGTTTGCGTATTAATACCACAACCCAGCCTTCAAAGTCGCCCTGTGCTGTGCATACATCCTCGTATCATCATTTGATTGATATCTAGTTCAAACGTTTGCCTGCACTGCACCGCGGTGAGAATGTCCGTGGTCCGAGCGAGCAAGGAAGTGGCCGAGAGGATATGGACACGCAAGGCCAAGGCAACTGACCAACAGTGGGAGCTAGGCTGGAACTGTCGTACTAGTATGTCGGCCTTCAGCGAGAGTTTCAGAGTTGTAGGTAAAACAGAAGAAACAATCGACCGAGGCTAGAACCATATCAGGCGAAGCTATGTCAATATACCTGATCCTGATCCCCTTGGCCAATGATTCACTATTGTCACTTGTCAGGTAGCGCATCCTACGCAGAAGTTAGGTTTTACATTTGTTTCCTACTTCTCTTTTCAAGTCAAGTATTGCGCAAGAACCTCTGCTTCTCAAGTGATTCATGTATTTTATTCATTTATTATAGGTTGCTAGGGCATAGTCCTATTCACATTTTGTTAAAATTACACACTATTTCGCATTATACTAGGCCGCTTCGCGGAACACTTTTTTTAATCGCGTTGATGGATGAGCTTTTTTGTAAGTTTTTAGTTTGCGTGGGATCTCTTTACTTTTGCAAGTGCTTTGCAAATTTAGTAACTGATTCCGTGGGTGTTAGCTGGGTTCTGGCCGGCCGACCCAGCCGCCGGAGGCCCTTTCGCCGATGGCGATTTTTTTCACTATTCTACACTTATTTCTGAAATTTTAATTTGATTGCCTAACTAAACCATCATGTGTATAAAAAAAGTATGCTATGCACAATAATAATTGCCCAAAATCTAAAAGTAAACTTCTTGCACTCGGACTCTGTGAAGTATGTTTTACAGCAACTAAAAAAATGAACGCGAAGTTAGATATTTTGCCCCCCCCCCCTGGTTCCTACGCCACTTGACAGTCAAAAAACGAATGTTCTTTTGTCTTCTATTGTTGTATCCATATACCCTTGCTTGATAATGTATTCATACTCGTATATCAATCCGATCCTTCCTAATTTCAGAAACAGTCACTTGCCAAATAAGTCTGTGCATAAATTCTGTCACTCTCGCGCATAACTCTCTGTAGGTACACTGCTTCACACACCTTGTGCTAGCATGGAAAATGTAAGACAGAGGAATTAAATACATCTGGATACGTAATGAAAAGTCACGGTTAGGTTTTTTAAGAGGATTTCTCTTGAAAGAAATCTCGTAATCTAATCGAAAAATCAAATATTGTTACTGGGCCCCGTTATGGAAAAGGAAAAGGGTTTATTGCAAAAAGGGCCAGGGACAATCATTAGTTCAATACCAGGTTAAAACTTGGGTACCCGTCCGGGGCGATTAAATTGAGAGACAGAAAAGGGGGGGTTTTAAGCTTCCCCCCACCCCTCAACTGGGCCAACCTCCCTAACGAGACTAGACGGAGGGCGAATCAGCCCGAGGATCGGGGGGCCCGGGTTTCAACGCACCCACCCCCGGATGACTGAGCAGCCGGAACTGCCCGGTGTGGGCCCCGGAGTAAAGACGCCCCCCCCCTAAATTTCGCACCCCCGAGGACTGACTGAGGGGTACATGGCGTAAAAAGATGCGGCCGGAAATCGGGCCACCCCCCCCCGGATTTGATGGGGCCCGACCAATGGGGGTTGGGGGCCCGGGTTAAGAGGGCCCCCCCCTGGGCATTTTGCACACCGGAGACTGAGAGGGGGAAAGACCGTGAATATCGGCCGAGGTAAAATCGCACCCCCCCCGGATTTAGACGAAACGGGGCGAATTCTCTTAAATACCGCCCCGGCACTTGGGGCCCGGATTCAGGCGCACCCCCCCGAGAACAGGGAGTCAGGGGTACCCCCTGCGTGAAGACGGGAACGGGGGCCCCGACCAGAAAGGACGCAGGCGACCCACCGGCACACTGATGGGGGGGTAAGGGAGCACCCCCCTGCATTGAGGGCCCGGGAGAGGGGGGGGGGAGTAAAGGAGCGGGGACTGGGCACCTGAACACCGGGAAGGACCTGGGAAATCACCCCGCACAATGGACGGATTAAAGGCGCCACCCCCCCCAAACCTGATGCGGCCGGGAGTCAAGGGGGGCCCCCCTGAGATCGGAGCGGACGGGGAATTTGAAGAGACTAGATGAAGGGAGGGCCGAACGCGGTCAATCTGCTGCCCCGGACGATTAAAGGCGCCACACCCCCCCCGAGATCTGAGCCCCCGGGGGGAAGGGGGGGCCCCCCCTGATTGAGAGGCGGACGGGAACGGGAAAGGGGGAGACTTGCGGGGGAAAATACGCGCGCGGGTCAATCTTGCCCCCGGAGTAAGACGCACCCCTCACCGCGCGGATCTGAGCGGCGGGAGTTAGGCGCAACCCCCCCATGAGGGGCGAGGGGTTTAATTTGCACCCCCGAGACTGAGAGGGGTGGGGCCCGTAAAACGGCGGACTGGCAATTCGGCCCGGAGCAAGACGCACCCCTACTAGCCCCCCGGCAGAGGGGGATTCAAGGGTCAAACCTAAATTGACGGCGAACGGGAGCTGAAGGGGGTTAGATTGCAGGGATACGCCCGTGAAATCTTGCCCCGGAGTTAAGCAGGCCCCTACCGCCCCGTGATCTGAGCGGCCGGAGTTCGGGAAAAGACGCCACCCCCGCCCAAAAACTGATGAGACTACAGCCCCGGAATCTGAGGGGGATTAAAGGAGCCCCCCCTTGTCAGCAGCACGGAGACGGGGTTGGCTTCTGTAAGGGGCTTTCTCCCACCCCTTGGGCCGAAAACGCCTCCCCCGGGGTTCCCCCCCCTGATTGAGGCAGGAATGGGGTGGGAATTTTTGAAAAGGGCCGACGGGCCAACCTCTCCCCCCGGACTGATGCGGCCGGAGCAGACCCCCCCCCCCCTGCATCTGAGCGGCCCGGGCGGAGCGACTGATGAAGCACGGGGAACTGGAGGTTAATTCTGAACGCACCCGAACTGGTAGGGCCCACCAATCGCCCCGGGCCACTATGGGGCCCTTTAAAGAGCCCCCCCCCCTGACGACCCCCCCCGGGAGACTGGGGGGGAGATTTGAGGGGTGGGCGAACTTGGGTAAACCCGGCCAACGGGAACTGACCACCGACCTAATGCCCGGCCCCTATCGCCCGGGTCAGGACCCCACCCCCCCCCCCCCAAATTTTGATTCTGAGCAGCAGGGGAGACTGGGAGGGGGGGTGAGACTTGCAGTGAAAGTACCGGGGGGAACTGGGTCAATCTCTGCACCACCCGAGACTAGACTGCAGGGCCGACCTACATCGCGGCGAGCATCTGATGCGGCCCGGAGTTCAAGGACGCACCCCCCCCCCTGACTTGATCTGAGCAGCACGGGAGACTGAGAGGGGGTGTGAGACTTGCAGTGAAAGTACGGCGCGAACTGGGTCAATCTCTGCACCACCCGAGACTAGACTGCAGGGCCGACCTACATCCCCCGTGCATCTGGCGGCCCGGAGTTCAAGGACGCCCCCCCCCTGACTTGATCTGAGCAGCACGGGAGATGAGCGGGGTGTGAGCTTGAAAGTGGGAAGAACGGGCAACTGGCAACTCTGCAACCGGGACAGACTCAGGGGCCCCTTGCACCGGATCGGCCCGGAGTTCAAGGACGCACCCCCCCCCCCTGACTTGATCTGAGCAGCACGGGAGACTGAGAGGGGTGTGAGACTTGCAGTGAAAGTACGGCGCGAACTGGGTCAATCTCTGCACCACCCGAGACTAGACTGCAGGGCCGACCTACATCGCCCCGTGCATCTGATGCGGCCCGGAGTTCAAGGACGCACCCCCCCCCCCTGACTTGATCTGAGCAGCACGGGAGCTGGGAGGGGTGGAAGCCCGCGAAGGGAACGGCCCCAACGGGTAATTTTGCCCAGGGCCAGAACAATTTCGCCGCTACATCGGCCCGGCAGGGGGTTTCAAGGAGAAAACCACCCCCCCCCTGTTTATCTGAAGCACGGGAGATGAGGGGGTGGGAGACTTGCAGTGAAAGTACGGCGCGAACTGGGTCAATCTCTGCACCACCCGAGACTAGACTGCAGGGCCGACCTACATCGCCCCGTGCATCTGATGCGGCCCGGAGTTCAAGGACGCACCCCCCCCCCTGACTTGATCTGAGCAGCACGGGAGACTGAGAGGGGTGTGAGACTTGCAGTGAAAGTACGGCGCGAACTGGGTCTTCCCACCCAGCAGACTGACGGCAGGCCACCCCGCCCGAGCATCGGAGGGGGTGGGAGTACGACCCCCCCCCTTGATTGACAGAGCACGGGAGAGGGGGGGGGGTTTGATTTGCAGAAAAGGGCCCTGGGGCAACGCAACCTGACTGCAAGGGCCTAGACTCATGGCCGACCATCGGCGGCCGATTGGCCGACCCCACGAACCCCCCCTGACAGAGCAGAGGGGGGCTGAGAGGGTGAAAGACTGCAGTAATCCGCCCAACCGGGGTAACTCGCACCACCCCGAGATCGGGGGGCCAATTCGGACGCACCCCCCCCGGATTAAAGGACGCACCCCCCGGGGTTGAAAAGGCAGGGAAATGAGGGGGGGGGAAATTCATGAACCCGGGAACAGGCATTGGGGGGCCACCCAATAGCCCAGGGCCACCTAATCGCCCCGGGCTCAGGGGCCCGGACAACCCCCCCACTACTGACGGCGGGGGAGACTGGAGGGGTTGAGATGGTGAAGATTTCCCAAGGGGAAGTCGCCCAATGGGTCAAGCTCTTGCACCACCAATGCCCCGGGCACTACATCGCCCGGAGAAAGAGCCCCCGGATTAAGGAGCACCGGGATTTGGGGGTGGAGACGGGGAAGACGGGGGGATTTGGGTAAATCGGCCAACGGAGCAATCCGGCCACCCCCCCGACGATGGGCCCGGGCCGGGACCACCCCCCCGGGCATCTGAGCGGCCGGAGCGGGACGATTGAGACTGAGCAGGGGAAATAGGGGGCGAGGTGTCATAGTACCCGCCGAACGGTAACTCGCCCAACCACAGGCGACTCCGAGGGCCGATTACAGCGCCCCCCATTGATGGGCCGGGATAAGGGGGTCCCTTCGAAGGAGCCGCCGGAAACTGGGTTTCCTCAACCGGGGGCCGGCACCCCCCCCGGAACCGATCGGCGCCCCCCCCACCCCCCTGAGGCCCGGAGCGAGGATTTGTCGGAAAGACGGGGACTGGGAATCTTAAACCCGTAGACTGCAGGAACAATGGGCCCCGTGTCAATCCTTAGACCACCCCTGATTGACTGGGGGCCCGGGGAAGGGCGGGTTGATTGCGGGGATTCAAGGACCGAAACCCCCCCCCACCTAGGCAGGGAGCCCCCCCAGAGGGGGGCCCCGGAGTAAGGAGGGCCCCCCTGCTATGAAAGGGAGAAGTGAGGGGGGAAATGCGGGGTAGGCCCGACGGCACCCCCCCGGACTAGACTTGGGGCCGACCTACCGCCCGGACTTGCGGAGACAAGGGCGACCCCCCCCACCGAGAAGAAAGGGACAAAAGGGGGGACTTCTGATGGGGCCCCGGGAAGGGTTCCAACCGCACCCCCGGACTTGCAGGCACACACGGGGGAGAGGGTGGGCCGGAGTAAAGGGAGGGACCCAATTCTGACCACCCGAGATGAGAGGGGGGAACCCCCCGTGAATCTGGGGGCCCGGGTTAAAACCGCCCCCCCCCCGGAATTTAGACGCAGGGGCCCTAAGGGGTGACTGCGGGAAAGGTACCGCGACCCTCGCCCCCCCGAGACTAGACGAAGGGGAAAATTTGCCGGAATAGGCGGACCGGGTCAACGCCCCCCCCCCGAGATTAGCGCAGGGAGATAAGGGTGGCCCTGCATGAGCGGGGGAAAGGGCAACCCCCCCGACAAACTAGCGCAAGGGGACTACAGGGGGGATTGAGCGGCCGGAGTCAAACGCACCCCCCCCCTGACTGCACCGACCACACGGGCGAGAGCGTGGGCGCAGTTAAAGGCGCAACCCCTGACCATCCGAGCGGCAGGGGGACTAATCCCCCGTGATCGTAGGGGGCCCCGGGAACTGGGAACCCCACCCCCTGGACTGACGGGCACACGGGTGAGGTGTGGGCCCCGGAGTAAAGACGCCCCCCCCCTAATTCTGAAACACCCGGATACTGCAGGGGGGACCTTCAGGGAGAGGCGGCGAACGGGGCCCCACCCCCCCCCGGATTTGATCGGGCCCTACAGGGGCCGGGAATTTGGGACGCAGTAAGAGGGCCCGGGCATTCTGCACCCCCCGAGACTGATGCAGGGGTGAAACTGCGGAAGTGGGGCCGGGGAATTGGGCCCCCCCCCGGCAATGCGCGAAACACGCGAGAGGGTGGGCGGAGTTAAAGGGAGGGCCACCCCCCCCCTCCCCACACGAGGGGAGACTGAGGGGGGTTAATTTGCCGAAAAAGTGGGCGCGGGTTCAACGCACCCCCCACCTGACTGGGGCGACCACAGGGGGCTGAAGGGGGTGGCCCCGGGAGTAAAGGGACCGCAACCCCCCCCGCACCACGACTAGCGCAGGGGGACCTAAGGAGCATTAAAGCGGCCGAGCAAGGGTACCCCCCCCCCCCCCGGATTTGACTGAGGGCCGAGCCTACGGGGGCTTGCATGAAGCGGCGGATTTCAACCGCACCACCCGAGTTGACTGCAGGGCGGACCTGAGCCGTGATCTGATTGCGGGAAAGTTAAGGCGAACCACCCCCCCCGACGACTAGAGCAGGGGGGACTACGGTAAACTGAGTGAAGGCCCGGGCCAACGGGCCCCCCCCCCCCCCGAGACTAGCTGCAGGGGGGACCTACTCGGTGTTGATGGGCGGAGAAGGACGCACAACCCTACTTGACCACCCAGACAGGGAAGGGGCCCGTTAATGCCCCGTGAGTACGGCGCGACGGCGTAAACCCCCCCCCCCAGACTAGACTGCGGGGCCAGCACATCGGGGTGACTGATGGGCGGAGCGGGACCTCCCCCCCCCCCCTAGGACTGGGGCGACCAAAGACCGAGCTTGTGAGCGGCGTGAAGTAAGGGCGGAACGCAACCCCCCCCCCCGATTTGACTGGGGCCCCGGGGCACAAGGTGATTGAGGGGCCCCCGGGGAAGGCCAACCCCCCCTGACACGGACAAGACGGGGCGAGATGCGTGAAATTGAGCGGCCGGGGAATGGCAACGCCCCCCGATACTAGACCGAGGGAACTAAGGGGTGGGGGGGGGTTGGCGGAATTACGGCCCCGGATTGGGACCACCCGACCCCCCGATTTGATCAGAGCCGGGACAATGGGGGTGAGATTGATGGGGGCCGCGAGGGTTCAACCCCCCCCACCCGAGACTGACTGCGGGGGACTAACCCCCTTTGATTGATGCGGCCCGGGAAAGGAGCACCCCCCCCCCCGAGACTAGCGCAGGGGCCGAAAGGGGATTGCATGAAGCCGGGGAAGGGCAACCCCCCCCCCCGGACTAGACGGCAGGGGCGTTACTTCCCCCGAAATCGGGGGGCCGGGGTTTAAAACCCCCCCCCGACTGATCGAGGCACAACCCGAGATGTGGGCCGAGTAAAGACCCCCCCCCCCAAGGGGGTAATCTCGCAACGAGACTGACGAGGGGGGAACCGCGGCAAGACGGTGCGGCCGGGTTCAAGACGCACCCCCACCCCGACGACTAGAGCAGGGGGACCCCGGGGCGACATGAAGCGGCGAGCAAGGGCAACCCTCACCCCCCGAGACTGAAGCAGGGGCCCTAAGGAGATTTGAGGGCCCGGGGGAAGGGCATTCCCCCCCCCGAGACTGAACGCAGGGGATAATGGGCTGCATTGAAGCGGGGAAACGGGTCAATCGCACCCCCCTTGACTGCTAGGGCCAAATTAGGGGGGGACTTCTAAAGGGGCCCCGGAACGGGCACTCCCCCCCCAAAGACTGAGCGCCGGAGCCTGAAGGGGTACTTGCAGGGGAGGGCGGGAAGGCAACCCCCCCCCCCCGAGACTGAGAGCAGGGCCAGGGGTAGCATTGCAGGGGCACGTGCGGGGCGGAGTTAAAACGCACCCCCCCCCTGACGCGGGCAGACGGGGACTAAGCGGGAGATTGATGCGGACGGGGAAAGGGGCAACCCCCCCCAAACTAGACGCAGGGAGACTAAGGGATCGGGAATGCAGCGGAGCAAGGACGCACCCCCCACCTGGATAATCTGAGCAGCACGGGAAGAGAGGGGGGACTTCCCGGGGATAGCGGCCCGGAGTTCAACCGCCCCCCCCCCGGATTTGATCTGGCCCGCACGCGAGAGGGGGGGCCCTTTTTAAAGGACGCCCCCCCCGGGGTTAATCTGGCACCCCGGGAAAATAGAGGGGGACTTGCAGGAAGTACGGCGGGGCGGGTCAATCCGCCACCCCCCCAGATGACTCCCAGGGCGCCCTTAATGCCCGGGTGAGGGCTGGATCAAGACGCCCCCCCCCTGACGACTGACGCAGGGCGACTAAGGGTTGGCTGCGGAGTACGGCGGAACGGGTTCAATTCGCACCACCCGGACTGACTGAGGCAACAACATGGTGATAGTGGGGTCGGCCGGACGGCCACCCCCCCCCCGATTTGTCGGGCGACTATGGGGGGTTGGAGGGGCGGAAAAGTAGGCGCAAGGGGTACCGCCAGGGGGGAAAAGAGAGGGGAATCCCCCGTGATTATCGGCCGGAGTTCAAACGCCCCCCCCCTGATTTGCGACAGCCGGGAGATGGGGGGGGGGAAACCTAAAAAGTCGGCCGAAGGACAAAAGGGGGAAGATTGCAGGCCCCCTCTCCCCTCTCTTTGCGGCGGGTCAAAAAACCCCCCCCCCAGGGGACTACAGCCGGGGATGGAGGGGGTGGCCGGGCCCCCCCCCCTTTGGGATTGGGCCCCCCGGATAGAGGGGGGGCCGATAAGGGGGGCCCGGAAATTCTGACCCCCTTCAAGGACGACCCCCCCGGATAAGCGCCGGGGAAAGGGGGGGGGGGTCAGGAAAACCCAAAACGGGGTAATCCCCCCCCCGAAGAGGGGGGCCCCTAAATCGCCCCGGCATCTTGCCCCGGGAGTTAAGGACGCACCCCCCCACCCCCCGTTGATTGAGCCCCCGGGGTTTAAAAAAATTTTAGGAAGACGGGGAAGGGGTAACTTGCAACCCGGACTGAAGGGGCCCCCAATGCCCCGGGACTATCGCCCGGCCAAAGGGCGACCCCCCCCCACCTGATTTGTCTGACCCAGCACGGGAGATGAGAGGGTGTGAGACTTGCAGTAAAAGTGGGCCCGCGAACTAGGTCAATCTTAACCAAACCCGAGATTTAGATCCCGGGGGCCGACCTACTTTCGCCCGAGCACCCTTGAGGGGCCCCGGAAAGTTAAAGGAGCCCCCCCCCCCTGACCTTGATCTGAGCAGCACGGGAGACTGAGGGGGGTGTGAGACTGCAGTGAAAGTACGGCGCGAATGGGTAAATTTTCTTGCCCCACCCGAAAAACTAAAACTCCCGGGGCCCGACCTACATCGCCCCAAAGCATCTGATGCGGCCCGGGGAGTTAAAGGGGGACGCACCCCCCCCCCCTGATTTGACGGAGCAGCACGGGGACTGGGGAGGGGTGTGAATTTGCAGTAAAAGGGTTAGGGCCCGGAACGGGTAAAAATTTTTGGCACCCCCCGGAGACTAGACTGCAGGGCCGACCTAAAAGGCCCCGAGCTTTGGATGGGGCCCGGATTTAAAGGGGACCCCCCCCCCCCCCTGACTTGATCTGAGCAGCACGGGGAGACTGAGGGGGGGTGTGGACTTGCATTTGAAAGTACGGCGCAAACTGGGTCAACTCTGCCCCCAACCCGGGGACTAGACTGCAGGGCCGCCCAAAACCCCGCCCCGGTTTCTGAGGGCGGCCCGGGGTTCAAGGACGCACCCCCCCCCCCCTCCCGCCACCCAGGGATGAATGAAGCTGAACCGTTATAATGGGCGTTTAGTCCCCACTCTCCAATACCCCACCAACCTTTTTAGTCTCCGACACCCCACTCTCCGATGCCCCACCTACCTACTTAGGTTAGCTTGGGGTTGGGCTTTAAAAGAGTGGGGCTTTTTTTTTTTAATTTTTATTACAAAAAAAATTTTTGGTATTTACCCAAAGTATACATATCAAAGTTCACATTTTTAAAATTTACAGAAAAATTTAAAAAAAAAAGGTTTTGGGTAAAGAAAAAACACCTTTAAAAAAAGAAATTTTTTTAAAAAAAAAAACCAACAAAAATTTGAGGTATACCTATCACACCCTTACCTTAGTGTGAGCTTGTAAAAAAAAAAAGTTTAAATTTTGCCCGAAAAAGGTGCTCGGCCCAAAAAAAAGTTCTAAAATATTTCCTTTTTTTTTTAAAAATTTAACCGCATTTTTCCCTTTTATCATCTTTAAAAAAACTTTAAAATTCGATTTAGTCGGGCCCTTTTTTATATTTGAAATTTACTGACTTTTAAAAAAATTTTTTAGGGTTAAAAGAAAAAATTTCTAGCAATGAACCCTAAAATTGCGTTTAGCCTCTTTTTGCGTTTATCTGAAAAATTATTTATCATCTCCCCATTCGTTGCTTTAAAAAATTTGGTTTAATTTCTTTATTTTGTTAAAAGTCCCTCCCCAGGGGTTTTTAATTCTTTCCCCCTTTCACCGGGTAAATTCGTGCATTTAAAGTGTCTTCAAAAACCCCACAGTTTTCAAAATGGCGTCCGGGGGAATTTATGTCTTTGTAGCCCTTTCAGCCCCTGGGTATGGCATTGTTGAAAAACCAGGAAGAGAGTTCCCTTCCAGGAGGTCGGTAGAAAGGGTTGGTGCGGGGCATCGGAGAGTAGGGTATCGGAGAGGGGCGCATGCGCCCCTGAAAGTTGCAATAGTGAACGATCTTCCCCTTGTCCCCCCGCGTCATCCCTTACGTCCCTCCCTTCGTCTCGATTAGCCAAGTTGCATAAATATGAGACGTAAAGCAATATCCAATCCAATTCATACTTACGAGTTCTGTTTTCGTGCTGTCTTTACACTCTTTTTGTTACTTTATTCACTTTTATTTGATGTGGATATTAGAAATAAGCTACTATATTGGATTAAAACTTTGGCTGTAATCGGATCGAATATGGATTTTTTTTAGGAAAAGCCAACAATGGAAAACCAAAATTCCTTGTAAATGCAAATTATGATCATGCAGATTTCATGAACAACGTACACAAGTCATTTTGTGTTTAAATCGATTTCTCACTGATTTACCGGGAATTGTTTGAATGGGCGCAAAAATGAGCGAATCAGCTTGTACTATATAAACCATGATTTTGTGACGTAACCGTCGTCTCTACCGAAATTATGGTGGACATCATTTTTGTATCATTTTTGTGGTTTTTGTATCAAATTATGAGGGAAAGATTTTTGCCGTTGTAACTTTTCGTCTATCTTCCGCCATTTTGAAGATACACAAACAACCACTTTTGAGCAGACATTTTCCAAGATGGCGGCAAACGCTCCAGCCCGATTTATGAGGACTTTTCCCGTTATTAAGGACACTTTCCGGAAGGTCTGTGTAAAAATTCAGCTTGCCCGGAATTATTGCAGAAAATATCCTTCGTTGCTTGGCCCATAAGTAAAGTTTGAAATGGTAATATTACAAACAACAATGCATAAGATATAATTTTGATTTTTGGTTACAAATTTAAACTGGATATGAAATGAAATAAATTAATAACCAAATAAAAAAACAGGTTACAATTTATAGATTATACACGTTATATATTTGGGTACCTGACACCTATGGGTTTTTATACGCCAATAAAAATATAGATATAGTATAATATAATATAATATAATAAAATATAATATAATATAATAGTCTAGTAGAAGTTAAAAATCTTCTTCTATGCATCTAGGCTTCGTTTTCTTTCGGAATGTCGAACTTAAATCCAAGTTTTGCTTCATGCCCAAATGTTAACGCTACTAGCCATAGGGCTTGGTTATATTCTATTGTGAAACCGATATCCCTACCACGTGCAATGTTGATACAGGTAAATGTAAATATATTCCCAAGGCCGTGTACATCCTCACTCACTGGACGGATCCCAAGCGGCTTGTTGCGCAGTCATTACTATATTGATGCTACGATGCGTAGTTGATAATGTTTTACATGGGTTTTTATATAGTTTCCGAGATGGGTTCGCTATTATTTATGGCTATGTCCTTGGGTAGGTGATAAACAAAATACCCATACAGGCAGCTGAAGAACTGGGAAATCTTATAAAGACGCTGCGAGGTTCACTTGGAGCGTCAGCGTGTACGTCGGTGTTGCCAACATACACAACACAAATAAAGAGTCAAACCAAAAGACCAGAAAACCAAGAAACCTTTGATGGTAAGAATAAAAGAACACAAGAACAATGTGAAACAAAAGAAGATTGATACTTCAAAAATCGCAGAACATGTGTACGAAAACACTTCAATCCTGGCACATGAGTCTAATGCCACTACACGGAAAATTAAAGAAACTGGTTTGATTTCCTGTGTGGCCAATACAGTGTGCCTAGTGTTATTTATCCAGCCATTTGGAAGAGTTTCTGACCATTTCATCTCTAGATCAATAGTTTTATTTCATACACCAACTATCCAACATGTCAATTTAATGTTCTGATATTTGGTACTTTAATACACAGCCATATTTTATAACTTCTTGGAAAATGTTTTTGTCTTGTTTGTTGTGGTTTTGTAATTGGTAATTTGTTAGATAAAGTCTTCTGTAAAGAATTCTAAATATCACCTTTTAAATAAATATTATGTAAATAACAGTGAAACTGAAAAGTCCGATGATTTGTATTTGTAACGTTACTATTTGGAATAAAGTTTCATTTTTTTTGTAACAAATACATGTAATTATATTGCTCCCAAGTACTTTAAATTCTGCGGGTAGGCCTAAACCCATTGCGAAAGTTGTGTTTATAATTTCATTACTTGTTGCGGTAGTGATATCGAAAATGTTCACTCAACGCTAATATTTTGAATTTACTATTTTGTAATTTTTTGTCGTCCTTGAGGTGTTTTCGTATAATCTTTAGAGACAGAAACTTATAGGGTAAGACCGGAAGACGTACTCATATGAACTATTGAACGAAGTATAAATATAAAGTTCGAATTCTATAGTGCTGCACGAAGTTAAGCAGAATCGGGCGTGGTCAGGGGTTGAATAGGTGACCGCTTACCCTGAAACTCACGTATACCGCTGGTTAGAGCAGATGGAGGGTTCGAGAGCTAGTGTAACGGCTTTGCTCTCCTCGAAGTCTGCTCGGCAGTCCGGGTTAATGGAGGAACCTATATGACTGTCAAGGTCACACCGTCCTTTCGGACGTAGGTCCCCTTGGTACTTTTCGAAAAGAGTAGGCTACGTGCCGGTACCGGGTTTCCCCTCCTCCCTTCTGTTCCCCCTTCATCCTCATCTATCACCACTCATTGTCTCGAATAGCCTAAGTGCATATCCTTTTGGAGGGTGGCTCATCTGGTGTTTGCCACGGTGGTACAGTGGTACTGCTATTGCTACGGTTAGCAAGATGCATGACATGATCATAGTTCTACAGTGTATTAATTATTGTTTTCCGGAATTACTACACACAACGCTAAGAAAATATATCGCGCCCAACAGATTATTTTGGTCCCGTTAGCCCGAGGACATGGCCGGTCCCGGTCCGCCACTGCATGTCGGCGGAGTTTGGCGGACACTTTCTTCGTCGTGCTAATTAGTGTAGGTAATTGTCTGCGTGGAGACGAGGTCATCTTCGGCCTCTGTCGTCTATACTCGTGTGTCTGCCGAGAGGGAGGCAGAATACAAGAACACATATCCACTTTATTTTACAGCTTGTTCTAAATTCAAACTATATCTTTGCAACCAACATTTTTTTTTATAGACATTAAATTCTTGTTTGGTAATTGATCCCATAGCTCTGTGATATATCACGAGGATCGAACCAACTCCTTTGACTCTAGGATGATATTCACTATACATACCTCCAGCTCCCAACGTACTTGTGAAAATAGCTATAATGCTAAATAAAGTTACCACTAGTTTTGTACTCATCCATTTGCTATATGTTATTTGTTATTGAGGACGCTTCAACAGTTGATTACTTATTGGTCTCAGTGGGGGATCTAGGGGCAGTAGGGGCGGAAATTAACCGAAAAAACCCGAATAAACCGAAATAAGAAATTCGGTTACGGTTCGGTTTTCGGTTCAGGCATTTTTTATAACGGTTTTCGGTTCAGGAAACATATCGTTTGTTTGGGTTCGTACCGGTTCGATGCCCTGATGTTAATATCCTAAAGCTTGAATGATCACAGATTTAAATTTAAAAATATTTTGAGAGTAGAGATCAATGTCTGTTCCTTCAGAGGTTTTAACATATAGCCAAGCATTTCATTTTTCTCCCTAGATTCGCATTGAAAAGAAGTAAGATCATTTCGTCTGTTGACGAGCGCCATGCCAACCATTTCGTAAAAAGTCCCCTTGATTCTTGAAAAGCTAAATTTTATTCTATAATGAATATGTTCAGCCACCAGAAATATCAATGTTTTCTTGCGATTATGATGTCGATATAAACAGAAATGTCAAAAGTTACCATTCTTATAGTGCTGACCTGCAGATGTGGAAGCAAAAATAGAAAAAGAAAGAAGATGCATTTCTACCTTATACCGTAATTGATGCTTTCATTGCGTGTGCATTTTTCCCAAATATCAATCTTTACTTCGCATTCTATGCACGATGCCTGTCAACGTGGCGAGCGCGGAGCGAAATTTCTCAACACTGCGAAGACTTAAGATGTGGATGGGAACAGAAATGAACGAAGAAAGACTGACAATTCTTAGCTCTTTTGAACATCCACTGAGACCTTGTAATAGATCTCGATAAAGTAATTGACCGCTAAGCTAAAAGCACATAGAATACGTGATTTTGTTAACTGTAGTCAGTGCCACTGACTGATTTGCATGTGACCGTTATATTATTTCAAAAATGTTTTGTTTGTTTAGTTAAAACTAATATTTCTTTTAATCGTTTCAGGACACTATTTTACAACTTTAAATCAATAAAGACAAATTTTAATTCTCCAAAAGCGTATTTCGGAAAAGTTTGATTATAAACTCTCCATGTTTTACCATCATCCCCTCTCTAAAGCCATTAAAACTCGTTTTTAAAAAATAGGCCTTTAAAAAAATTCACTGCGGGGCTGAGCTGGGGGTCTGCGCCTCCCAGTCCCCCCTGCCCCGTGTAGCGCGAGCTGAGTTGCCCCTTCCCCCCTCCTTGAGACGTCCAGGATCCGCGGATCCGCCCCCGATTGGTCGCCATCTCTAACTTACCTGGTTTACATTACTCTCTTTCTAACGCGGGTTGGTCGATAACGAGGGTAATTTTAGCGTGTAAACGCAATCAAGTAGCTACCACAGTTCAGTTTTTAACTCGAGTAAAAACTCGGAGTTACTCGCGTAACCGGCAATGATACGAGTAGTGTAAACAAAGGACGGTTGACTTCCGTAACTATCGTGACGCCATTTCCAGGAAACATAACCTAACATCTGATTCTCAGCTTCAAATCAACTTAATTAAGCATGTGTCTGCATTTATAGACCGTGAGACATTACTCTCTACTTCAAATTTACGGTCAGCTGACTTTTAACAGACGTGAATTTTAGGTTAGGTTGACAGTAAAGCGTGCAGCGCTCTGCGTGTGAAGGTTGAAAACCTTATGAAAACGAGAGTAAATTGAAATTAATGTAAACTCAAGTGGGTTACCCCAGTAAAATCAACCCGCGTTCAACTGTAGTAATATAAACCAGGTCTAAGGGGTGATTTAGCCCAGTTACATGCGACTGTGAAACTGATACTCAATGATGCTGCACCGACCATTGAATTTAATACTGTAGGCTAGATTAGCAGTCGGTGGTCCACTTCCGTGACAATGAGAAGCCATCTTGAAATCCCAGTTTGCATGTTAATTAAATGGGAGCTATTTGTAGACCGAATATTTTTAAAGATGGCCGTCAGTTTTACAGGTGAGCATACTAGCCTTTAACTTCAATCAAATGATTACTAAATTCCCTTATGCAATAACTTTATTGTTTCTGTTTGTGCATTCCCATGCTGCACAAGCTAAAACCATATCAAACAATCCAGTAAAATACTTTATTGCTTTAAAAAAGCATAAATTAAAACGCCAAATCGCCATCTTGAACTGGATTTTCGACGCTTCAATTTGCTACGCTCGCGCCTGTGCGGAAGTATTGGACACTGCTTATCTAGCCTACAAATAGGGGTTTAACATCAATGGCACAGACACTGTTCACTTTCCTCACACAACACAAGTGCACCAGTGAACCTGGCTTGACATGCGATGGGCCGCTCGCCTCCTGTGAATAAGTAACAGGTAGATGCCGTCTCGTCTTCCAGCCCGCGCAATAAACAGTCTGGAAGGTCACGCAGAGGTCAGGTTGGACGGGTCACGTGCGTGCGCGCGCGAGGTCAGGTAGTAGTGTTGCGTAATAAATAATAATATAATATGTATGTTTCTTTTAATTAACGGTTCTCTCGTAGGCTAGGGACGCCTCGCAGTCCGCACCTCTTCAGGTTACTGGGGGGGGGGGGGGGGGGGGGGGTGACTATCCCTTGTTTCGCAGGGGGGTGGGGGCAAACAATATCCATGAAACAATTGTTGCGGTAAAAGTTTGTATTGAGGAATTTTACTTGGTTTTAGATTGGTTTCAATGATAATTTATAAAAAATCGTGAAGGTAGTCAGTTTTCGAAATCTTGCCACAACATTGTTCCCTTTCCCCCCTAAGGTACACCACTGCCTACGGGGTTAGGATAGTTACGAAGAAGGTCTACTTTCATACTGAAATCCTGTGCATTCGTTTTGTAAGATATAGACAGTATCTTTAGTCTGGACAAAGATTAGCCTACGGCTGGAATTGACCCCACGATCCCCGCTCTGTATTGCACGAAATGTATCTTATCGTAGTGAGGTGGGGCCACTGGCTCTTATTCAACACAACATGTGGGCAGCTGACTCCATCGCGATGTACCCATTAGAAGTCATGAGAAACCAATCTAATCAATAAACAACCGATCGTACGCATGTGGGCCGACATTCCGCTGAGGCCCGCCTAGGAGGATTCTGACTGGGGAATCCTTAGTCAGGGTTGTCGATGACTGAATCAGGCCCGCCTAGCTAGATATAGCTAAATTTTTTTTTTTGGGGGGGGGTCAGTGAAATTGAAGTCTTCGCTTCGCTCATCTAAAAAGTTCTCAAGTACTGCACTCTGTACGCTGACGCAAGCCTCATCAGGTAGGCCTACAGTGGCACCACTCCTCGTGTCGTCCTGAGAGCGTACACCCTCCCGGGCCCGGGTTCGAGCACCGGTTGCAGGTGTTACTTTCCTCGTATACACTGACGGAGCTGACCTTGAAGTCTGGCGACCTTCATCTTGAAACACTGAGCGCTCAAGTCTCGCACCCAACCAACAGGTTGTATCGTCTTGTCTCGTCTCGGCGCTACTTTCATGCATGTAGTCAAACTTGAAATTATGTGGGACGGGTTTTTATAAATTTAATTTTTCGCGGTCAAGTGACATTAAGACCGATATTAGAAACCTTTCATTATATTGAAATGAAAATTGCGTCTCTATACTGTAGGCCTTTGCTACTTCCAAACACAAGCATCATCTTTGGAAAGGTGCAAGGTATAGGCAGCAGCTGTAGTTACAGGATATAGAACATGCGATTTGAAGCAAATTCCCATCCGCTCGGCCGACCTACCCCACAGATGTTTGAGTTGTTTGGGACGTATAGGGCTCCACAGTAACACTTCGACTGGAGGGCTGTCCATGTATGGTTTGTTGACAAGTATGTAAATGTAGGATTCTTCGCGGCCGAGCAAATAGCTAGTGCCAACTGTCAATATGTGTCCTAGGCGCAAAGTTTTATAATCCTAGGTTTCCGGCCTTTATCTCTGAATATAGTTTTGAATTGTGTATACTAGGAAACGCTTAAGTCCAGCCGCGTTGTTGGATGAGCGTAGTTGGTGCATTGAGCTGCCAATTGTTATGCGGATTTTCTGTTGTTCTGTGAAAAAATCATTACTAAGTTGAAGAGTTTTTCAAAAATTAAATAAAAAAATATAAAAAAATAACTTAAATTTTTATTTTTTTTAATAAATCGTAATAATTAAAAAAAGGAAAAAATCGTATTATTGAAATTTTCATAAGAAATAATTATTCGATTGCGCACGAATTTTACACGAATATATTAATTCATAAAATTAAGGTTCTGTGAAAAAATCATTACAACAGGATAAAGCATGTAAAATTGCGATTTTAATGAGAAATAATTTTTCGATTGCGCTCAAAAACGTGGCAGTTTTAAGTTTTGAGATTTCAAAGGCCTCCATAAAATTTCATCGCAATCGGAGTATCGGTTTAGCCGGAATCGTGCTAACAAACAGACAAAAATACAAAAAGAAAAAAAAACATTCCGGATTTTTTTCTCCAGTGTAGTGAAATGGAATCTTCGCTACGCTCATCCAATTATTGATTGCTATACCTACATCTCATATAGATGTGTAAGGAGACTTTTATCTCAGAATATATGTAAATTGTGTATTATTGATTGCTATACGTGGTACATCTCATATGTATGCGATTGAGCTAATCGAGGTCGACTCTTTACCATTCAATGTTTGACACTTATTTCTATCTCGATCTTGTGGAAGCTACCTGGTACCTGCATTGCGTAAAAGTCCAGACACGTCCTGTGACCGTCGTCCCGTCTTCCCGAGGTCCCCAAGGAAGGATCCCAGTAGCCGCCGAGTTACATGTTGGGAAACACATATCTTGACATTCACTTCCTTCGAGTTTGACATTCACTGCCTTGGGACGTAGCCTGGTCGTGCTGGTGCAATGGAAAAGGAGTTGGCCTAGTTAACTGTTAATAAATAAATAATAAAATATACTACCTGATAGGGCTGGCCATAAAATAAGTAACACGAGCACATGTTAAACGTAGCCCGGGCTAAAAGCTCTAAATTGATTAGTCCTAATGGTCACATCAAGTTTGAATTATCGAATTCAAATTTAAAATAAAATATCGTCTTCAGCGAGATTTGAGCGAGATTTCGCGAGAGCAGAGCCAGCCTTCGCGAATCGTATTGATGTCATTAGATCGCACGGATAAGTGAAATCGCTAACAGTTTTAAGAAGATGTCTGATTATTTATGATAGCATTAGTGAGTGGAAGAATGTAAATTTGACTGTATTAACTAGGAAAACGCTAAAGTCCCGCCGCGTTGATGGATGAGCTTTTAAAGGTTTTAGTTTGCGTGGGATATCTTTACTTTTGCAAGTGCTTTGTTTTGCTGCCTACGCATCGAAGGTGAATGTTGTCAAGTTTCTTTTGTTTCTTGTCAATTGGTATTATTTACCGTAAAAAACTTGTATTAAAAGCTTTATTTCTATGGATTCTGGCTAAATTTTTCCATTTTTTCTTTCAAAAGGTACTACATAACCATAACCTTAATGTCCATGTATAATATGAACGTTGTAGCCCCACCCGTTTGGTCAGAATTGGCCCAAATGGCACGAAAATATCGCACAAAAAGTCAAAAAACGTATATTAAAAGCTTTATTTCTCTCGATTCTGGCTAACTTTTTCAACTTTTTCTTTTAGAAAGCAATACATCACCATTACCTTAATGTCCATGTGAAATATGAACCCGTTTGGTCAGAATTGGCCCAAATGGCACGAAAATATCGCACTAAAAATCGAAAAAAATCGTAAAAGTACGATATTCATGAGAAATATTTCTTCGATTGTACCCAAAAATGTAGCAAGTCTAAGTTCAGAGAAAACGAAGGTCGTGTCAAATTTTCATCAAGATCGCATATGCCGTTTGCCCGGTAGAGAGCGAACAAACAGACGGAAAAACAAAACAAAAAAAAAAAAAAAAAAAAAAAAAAAAACACCCGAGCTAAATTTTTTGGGGGGTCAGTGAAATTGAAGTCTTCGCTTCACTCACTTCGCTCGCTACGCTCATCCAATTACTAAGGCCTAGGCCGATAATGTTTTTAAAAAAACATGAAGCAAAACACAAAGTCTATGACTCAAACACAAGTGTAATGTTTCCAACCTGTGGAGCTTGCCATGATTGCATCTAAATAAAACAATAACAATGCAATCATGTATTATTGTTGCACTGTGGCTAGGGCGATGGCGATGTGGCGTTCACGTTCTGCTCAACTTCATTAAATTTGCACCACAGTCCCTGCAATTAAAAAATGCATCATACAGAAAGGCGTCGAGTCCCCATAGGCCCTACTTAAACTATGGTATATTGGATTTAGGTTTTTTGCTAGAGTTAATTTAAACAAAAACGTTTTTTTTGCTCTCATGCAAGCTAGTTGACATACTCTAGTTTAACATAATATACTCAAAATATTATGTTGTATCGTTGGTCATTTAGCCGACGCCATATTGAAAAATGGCGTCCGTCGTGACGTACTATGGTTGGTTGGAACTGTGACTCACTCAAACAAAATGTACTGGACCCAAATTTTAGAACACAGAATTTCCTATTTGTACATGTACACATCTGTCATGTATGTGGACAAATATCAATTTGAATTTCATTCGTGAAATTTGCACTTTTCCAAATTTTAGATTTGTTTTCGATTTCACATTTAATGAGAAATGAAAACGACTACAATCACAACTTCCAGGCCTTGATTGCATAAGCCTTAGCCGGCCATGGAGCAAGCTTTGATTAAATTGCTCATTGAATTGTGATTATTGTATGTATTGTACAATACAATATGGACGCGAAATAACGCTTGTTATAATGCCATGGCATATACATACATGGTGTAATTCAGTACCTTCTTTTCTCCAGTTGTGAATTTAAATAAATGTAGCTGAGTAGGTGATAGCAGTACCTAAATCAATATTTTATTGAAACCGTCGTCAACCTTTCAACGATGTTTGACAACATTAGGAGTTGTTATTATTTTAACAATTCCACTTATGAGAGTGTTTCTCGACTAACCAAATGGAGAAACATTAGGGAGGGATCTTAATTAAAACCGACCTAAAATGACCGTTGTCAAGCGTGGCTTGTACCTCCGGTGCTGAATTGTCGACATGAAGGCCGTGAAGGCTACTATTTAAAGCCCTATAGGATAGGGGCCTATTCTGTCAGTGGGTCTAACTCGATGACAAAATTGTAAACAAACAATTGCTTAACCTAAAATTTTACCACATGCAATGTTTCACCCCCAATATTTTGACTTATTGTGTTCTCTCTGTCTTAGATGCACGGTGGTACTGTTCAACCCGCGCAAGAACCGGCAGACGCATCTCCTGAACAGCTCCCGCAAGACCATCACATGCCTGTCCTTCTCGGCCGACGGGCGCTTCCTCGCGACCGGGGAGTGCGGCCATCTTCCCTCGGTCAGAGTCTGGGACCTGCAGGACAACTCGGGTGTACAAGTCGCGGAGCTCGGCGGACACAAGTTCGCAATCAACTGTGTGGTGAGTAGTGCGGTCCTCGGTCAGAGCTGTTATTGTTTTATCTACTGCGCGTAGATGCCTAGGTAGAAAGGCTGTATGGAACCAGGGTGAAAGTGGTGGCGTATTGGTAAAGATGGAAGTGTTCCATACCATAAACAGCCGAGATCGTCTCTTTTTCTATTTGAGCATAACGTTCTTCGACAGAGGTAAGAGCTCGGCTAGCAAAGCCTACTACCTAGACCGTTTCGCCATCTTGCTGCGACTGGATTTTCCCCAACCCGTAAGGTCCGACATCAACATGCAAATGTACCTCTTTGTTTCTATCGTAGTAAGTCAAGAGCATGGGAAGAAGTTAGCTGATTCTTCAATTTCTTAAACGCTTTGTCGTGAATTGCAGTCCTCGACCATTCACTGTTGCTTTCAATGACCTTTCGAAGAGGTTTAGTGATTGACTCCAGGTTTTGAATGAATCGCACACAATAGTTAAACATACTTTAAAGACTCCGCACCTCCTTAGGATTTGTGGGTGTTTCCAGATTAGCAATTGCAGATATTTTGTCTGGATTGACTCGGAGGCCATCCTTCGTAAAGATGTAGCTGACAAACTTTAGCTCCGACCGGGCAAATTCGCACTTTTTACCGTTTAGTGTGAGCTTTTTTTCTTGGAGCCGACGTAAAACCGTTAAGAGGGCTTGGTCGTGTTCTTCTTTAGTAGTACCCTACACAAGAATATCATCGCAGACATTTAGTACGTCGGGTTTGTCGCTTAGCACTTGGCGTATGGTATCTTGGAAGATTTCTGTTACCGACGAAAATTAATCGTTTGTACCTTCTGAGGCCTATGTGGGTCGTGAAATTTGTAATTGACCGGGACTCCGCGTCCAGTTCTAGCTGCTGGTAACCTTTGCGGAGGTCTAGCTTTGAAAAGTAGGCCGCACCATTGAGAGATGGAACTACGTCTTCTATGGTAGGCGTTTTGTGTTGTTTCCTGAGTATAGCCTTGTTGGGGTGCCTCATATCGATACAAAGGCGGATAGCAGTCGGGTCATGTGATTTCGGGACCACTACAACTGGTGAAACCCACGGCGTAGGCCCTTCAACCCTTTCTATTATGTCTGCTTCCTCTAACCGGTTGACTTGGGCTTCGACCATTTTTCGAAGGTGGAATGGAATCCGCCAATGCTTTTGCGCTGCAGGAGTAATAGATTTATAAATGTGTAGATGAACTTGCTGGTCTGCTAGCTTCCCAACTCCTGAGAAGCGGGAACTGAAGTTCGTTGCGTAATGCGTAGTATAGGCCTATGTCAGCTGGATTTTCTGAAGTTGAGGACTTCATGTGTATTAACCCCAGTTCTACAGATGAGAGATGACCTATAGCATAGACGAGGGTCTGCAGTTCCATTTATGACAAAAATATCTGTAGAAATAGTTTTGCCGAGTACTGTAAGGTGGCGTTAAACGTGCCCGTAACTGATAAGCCTTCAGCACTGTTATAAGGGAAGATTTTGTGGCTGTAGGATTAAACTTTGGAATGCTTTTCATCTGGTTCAAAGTGTTTTCTACAGCTGGGGGTTCAGGAAGGTCTTTGAAAATCTCGTAAACTTCCTCACCTGGTTGTGAGTAGCAGGGCGCGCTTTCTCGCAGGCCCAGTGACCGCCGTCGCCTCTAAAAGTAGCTCAAACTTGTCCAACCATGTGGCCCAGGACCGACCGTCAGATTGGGACAAGGGAAAATGGCTGTAAAAAGCCTGCACTCAGTGGAAACTGATTCATCCTCGGTCACCAATGTTATGTTTTATCTACTACTAGGCGTAGATGCCTAGGTAGAAAGGCTGTAAGGAGCCAGGATTGTAAAGGAATCCAGAGGTTTGTTAAAGAAGAATGCTTGTTACAATTGGTAGCCATTACAGGAAGTCTCCTTTATTAATACACCGCCTTCTCGACGGGGACATCTAGAGTAGGTACAGCGGGAACATTCAAACAACATGACAGGACCTGCAAGACAACTCGGGTGTATAAGTCGCGGAGCTCAGCGGACACATCAACTGTGTGGTGATGATTTGATGTTGATTTCAGATATTTTTTATTCTCAAATACATTATATTATGGTTTACATAAACAGTGGCTGGTACATATAATACCCTACCATATTTCACATAAAGTTTGAGAAGCCCGCAAAGTCATAAAGACTTGTGTGCGGACCATTTGCTAAATTAAAGTAAGATAATTATCAGATGGTGACAAAAGTATGGGAAACGGAAATTTCTTATATTATATAGTCAATATAAAATTAAAGTGAAGAAGATGTAAATAATAATAAATAAAAATAATAATATATGGTAGTGGGTATGTTATGCAAATACAAATTTGGAAAAATTATGGTATACAAAACATGCTGTTTGTTTATTATTGAGTTTGTTGAGTAGTGCGGCCATCTTCCCTCTGTCAGGGTCGAGACCTGCTACAGGACAACTCAGTGTACAAGTCACTGAGCACGGCGGACACAAGTTCGCAATCAACTGTATGATCGTCAATGTCTGGGACTGGCGGGCCGGCGTCAAGGTCTTCCAGATGATCGTTGTCAGTAGTCCTATGTTTGACAGAATGGTATTGTGTGTGTTCCAGGCGTTCTCCCCAAGCCACAAGTATGTCGTGTCTGTCGGATCACAGCACGACATGATCGTCAATGTCTGGGACTGGCGGGCCGGCGTCAAGGTCGCGTCCAACAAAGTCTCCGCCCGCGTCAAGGCGGTGGACTTTGCGGAGAACGGGAACTATTTCGTGACCGTCGGCAACCGCCAGTCAAGTTCTGGTACCTGGAATATACGCGCTCGGCAAAGGTGAGTTCAAGAATAATATTAGAAAAATACAATAGAATCTTATTGAGTAGGTACCTAGTATAGATGTTCAATAAATAAATAGGCCTAAATGGGACAAGGAAATTATAAGGCTTATGGTATACCTACTATTTTTCATGATGAAAACTAAATCGTCTCGGATAGGACAATACAATTTTACGGTACTTGTTCATAAAAGGAACCCCTCGAAAAGGAAAGTAGGTTAGTGGGGTTGGCATGAAGTTCATGAAGTTAAGCATGAAGTGCGTTGCTGTGGTCAGCTAACCCCCCCCCCCCCCCCCCCACTAACCTACTTTTCACTTTTCAGGGGTCCCGTTAATGAACAAGTACCAATTTTACTTCTGAGCTAGGGTCTTAGAGTGTATCTTTTCTGGAATGCTTTTTATTGTGACCTGCAAGATATTCACAAGATCCCAGTCCCAAAAGTTTCAATCTGAAAGTTGGGGGGGGGGGGATCCCCATTTGGAACTGGATGTAGAATTATTTTCTTTGGGTCATAACATCATCAAAACTTGCCTTTTATTTTCACCACATCCTCCTCTGCTCGGCTTTTACCTATGAGCATCTCAGCCCCGCGTCGCATTCTGTAGCTCAAACCGACTGCAGTTTCTTTTTAAAATTTGAATGGGAACTCCAATCCCATTCATTATATACTAGTTTTTTAGTTCTTGCTTCAGTTTACGATGAAAATCATCACCTTGACGTCACTGCCACTCTGTGGTAACATTGTCTCGAGGCTGGGCTGAGCCTGTTCCATTATGCACACATTTTTAAAGCTCGTACCCTGATGTTTGTATTAACAAATTTTCAAATATTTTGTTGACGTGAATCCTGCCACAATAGTTAGTTAGTTAATTTTATTCTATTCAAGAGTTCGTTTTTGGATGAGCATAGCGAGCGTAGCGAGCGAAGCGAAAAAAAATCCGGAAAGTTTTTTTTTTCTTTTTTTCTGTTTGTATTATTGTGTGTTTGTTAACATGATTCCGGCTAAACCGATACTCCAATTACGATGAAATTTTATGGAGGCCTTCAAAATCTCTGAACTTGGAACTGCCACGTTTTTTAGCGTAATCGAAAACTTATTTCTCATTAAAATCACAATTTTACGATTTTTTTAGTTTAAAAAAAAATTTCTTCGACTTATAACAACTACAATTTTTATTCGATTGTGATGATTTTTTGTCACAGAACCTTAATTTTATGAATTAATATATTTGTGTGAAATTTGAGCGCAATCAAAAAATGTTTTATTATGAAAATCGCATTTTTACGATTTTTTCAATTTTTAAAACATTTCTTCAACTTGTAACACCTACATGCAATACCCGATTGCCATGATTTTTTCACAGAACCTTAATTTTATGAATTCATATATTGGGGTGAAATTTGAACGCAATCAAAATATAATTTCTCGTAAAAATCGCTATTTTACGCTTTTTCCATAAAAAAAATCTTCGATATATAACACCTACTTGCTTTATCCGATTGAAATGATTTTTTTACAGAACCTTAATTTTATGAATTAATATATTGGTGAGAAAATTTGAGCGCAATTCGAAAAATAATTTCTCATGAAAATCCCAATTTTACGCTTTTTTTTGTTTAAAAAAATTTACGCTCATCCAACAACGCGCCTGAAAAAGCGTTTGCGAAGCTTCCTAGTTAAATAAGGTGTTACTGTTCAGTAGGGCCAGGTATTTGTGGTGAAATTATTATAAGGCAATTTTAGTGTTTTTTTATGTCCAGAATGGAGAATGATGAGATGAGTGGATAGTGGTTGAAGAGAGATGGAGGGCAGGAAATAGTGGATAGTGCTGGTAATCCATGTACCGTTATCATTTACTCTTTATGCAGTTATAAAAAGTGATTATAATAAAGGATAAAATAAAACTAATTACGTAAATGCGTACAATGAACTGTAGTTAAAAGAAAAGTTTGAATTAATAATATTACATCAGTGTATATTATATAGGGTAGTAAGACAACAATTATTATAACAAACAAAATGTGAAAAAGTGTAGGGCCTTAATGAATTATAATTTTCCAAATATAATATAGAAAAAAAGAAGAAGAAGAAGAAAGTAAAAAAGGGGGTAAAACAACATCAAACAAGAAAAACAAAAAGAAAGAAACTGGTATAATTAAACAATTTGGTATAACAAAAATCAGGAACAGCATCAGGGAAATGATCACACTTTTGAATACACATCAATATCATGAATATATGAGAACTAATAGTTTTGTTTTCTCCCCCAGTACAAAGAGCCCGTCCCGCTGATGGGTCGGTCGGCCATCTTGGGCGAGCAGCGCAACAATTACTTCTGTGACGTGGCGTGCGGCCGAGGGGAAATGGGAGACTCTACCTATGCCATAACAAAATCCGGTCTGCTGTGCGAATTCAACAACCGGAGACTCCTTGATAAGTGGGTGGAGCTAAGGGTGAGTGGGAGGAGCCTAGTATTAATGTGTTGGATTGCATAACCAATCCGGTCTGCTGTGTGGGTTTGATGTCAGTAAGTGGGTGGAGCTAAGGGTGAGTGGGAGGAGCTTAGTATAAATGTGTCGGATTACATAACCAATCCGGTCGGCTGTGTGAGTTCGACGTCAGTAAGTGGGTGGAGCTAAGTGTGAGTGGGAGGAGCCTAGTATAAATGTGCTGGATTGCATAACCAAGTCTTGTCGACTGTGTGAGTTCGACCTCGGTTAGTGGGTTGAGCTCAGTGTGAGTTGGAGGAGCCTACTTTATAGTGTGTTGGAGGGCATGTGCCCCAAAAATTAAACTCTCATTTCTTTATGTTAAGTTAGGAATGAAGAACAATGCCTGGCATTTTGGGGTATAATTAGAGGTACGTGAAAATAGCGTTTTGTGAATAGATGCTACAAAGCGCTATATTTTCAGTTAAAACTAGGGTTTTCCAGTCCCTTTTTATTTCATTTTACATACCATAGTTTCTATAATATGATTTTACATATTTTTATTCAGTTTCAGTTGATATTAATTCAACCTTGATGATGATTTTTGTATAAAAATAAGAAAAAACTTCATACCGGTACACAAGTTTTTGAAAGTGGCCAAAAAATAGATGCTACAAAACGCCAAAAAAAATGACACTTGAAAATGCTATATACCTATACCTTTTCCTCTAGGTATAATTAATGTTGTCTCTACTGGTTACCATCCCTGCCTCCAATGCAGAAGGTTCCAGATTTGAATCCTGTTAAAAGGCAGAAGATTTTTAGCTTAACTTATGTACCTATGTTAGTCTAGCAATTCTTCACTTGAGATTGTTGATGGAGTGGTTAAACGGTTGTTTATGGCATATTTATATGTTTCTATCTCCCTACAAGATCCCTACAGCCACCAACCAGGAAAGCTGTTGGTTGTCCTTGTAAGCTATTCCTACGTATAGGCGGATATGTATATTGGTACAAAGTACAAGTTGAGTTTGTATATTACTAATTATATTTTATTATTGGATGAGCGTAGCGAGCGAAGCGAAGATTCCATTTCACTACACTGGAGAAAAAAATCCGGAATGTTTTTTTTTTTCTTTTTTTTGTATTTTTGTGTGTCTGTTAACACGATTTCGGCTAAACCGATACTCCGATTGCGATGACATTTTATGGAGGCCTTCGAAATCTCTGAACTAAGAACTGCCACGTTTTTTAGCGCAATCGAGAAATTTTTTCTCATAAAAAACGCAATTTTACGATTTTTTAAATTTTATTTTTAAAAAATGTCTTGCTTTAACACCAACATGCTTTATCCGATTGTAATGATTTTTTCACAGAAGCTTAATTTTATGAATTAAGATATTCGTGTGAAATTTGAGCGTAATCGAAAAACTATTTCTCATGAAAATCAAAATTTTACGGGTTTTTTCTTTTTTAAAACAATTCTTTGACATATAACACCTACATGCTTTCATCCTATTGTAATAATTTTTTCACAGAACCTTTTTTTTATGAATTAATATATTCATGTTAAATTTGAGCGCAATCGAATAATTATTTCTTATGAAAATTGCAATTTTACGATTTTTTTCTTTTTTAAAAATTACGATTAATTTAAAAAATTAAGTTTATTTTTTATCTAAGTTATTAAATTAAAAAAAATTAGTAGTAATGATTTTTTCACAGAACAACAGAAAATCCGCGTAACACATGGCAGCTCAATGCATCAATTACGCTCATCCAACAACGCGGCGGAACTTAAGCGTTTTCCTAGTTATTACAAGTTCTTCACACGCTTAGTGTCCATAGATTACTGGCTTGCATCTTACACCCCCACCTCCTCTCATCCCAGCTAGCGTCGCCCGCCTTCGACCGAATGCTCTGACCACACGGGGAGTCGGGGATAGCTCGAAGTCACACGCGTACAAGAATACAACCAGGGTGCCTTGATACCAGGGATTGGAACCTTTATTCATAACGGTTCCGGTTCTGGTTCCACTTCCAAATTTTATAACGGTTCCGGTTCCTAATGTATAAAGGTTCCGTAAGAACCGGTTCTTAACGGTTCTTAACGGTTCTGGTTCCGGTTCTTTAAAACAATATTTTGTGCAAAGTCGTGGGAAGTTGTAAATGTACACATTTTTACTTTTGGACATTTTTAAGGTTAAAAATTTAAATTAAGTCATAAAAATAAAATTATTTCAATATCAAATGAAAAAAAATAACCAATTGCATACATAACAAACCACACGTGACTTCTTTCCTCTTACGTTCCAACTTCAATATTATTTTATGGGGGATCTGATGGCGATCCCAAGTCTCAACGAAAGAGGAAAACAAAAATCTATCCAATATATAATAAAAATGGCATCCTTATTCTTACCTTGATTTCTGTAGAACACGTTCCTACATTGCACTTAGAAGGATGGTTATATACTCAATGTTAGAACTGTTGACGCTTTGTCATATTTAAAAAATTGTCTTACAAAAAAGTGAATAAACAAGATTTTTTTTCAAAAACTAGAGAATGAATTTTTAGCGTTTTCATATGAATATCATTCAAAAAGTTGAAATTTTAATTTTGTTGAAAATTAAAAGCAGATATTTTGGAACCTTTAAGAACCTTTAAGAACCTTGTTTAATATAACGGTTCGGTTCCGGTTCCGGTTCCATGGACCACCTGTACAAACGGTTCCGGTTCCGGTTCCGGTTCTACAACATGGAACGGTTCTAAACGGTTCCGGGTTCCGGTTCCGGTTCCAATCCCTGCTAGATACATTACATCAGTGGTACTCAAACTGCGGCCCTCCTTACCAATTATTGCAGCCCAGTGTTTTGTGTATTTATACTCTTAAAATGTTCCTATTTTTGTGTTGTGTTCGTGATGATAAATTTCCAACCTAGTAAATGTTTTAAAAAGTTCTGTAACTTCAGTTGACCAAAGGCTATTGCTCTCTGCTAGGATGCAATTTCTCGTCTTTGTATCCTGATCTAAATATTTTGCTTTGTGTATTCAACGGCTTCTGTACTTTAGGGAGGGGGAGGTAGCGGCCTCGCAGCCAAAATGTGTCTGTCATTAGCAGTGTACAAACCAGACCACGTTACTGTCGCTGCTCCGTGTTGATATATCACTGAAATGTCAGGTGTTAATTCAATGTGTGCAAAGAAAAGGAAGTTAGAAGATGAAAATCAAATTTTTTCAACGTTGTTGGGAAGAGGAGTTTAGAAGATACTTCTAGTTAGTATGTGTGTTATTTGTAGCTAGCTAGTTTTGGGCTGGAAACGTTTTAATTTAGGACGGCATCATTCATCGAAACACAACTCATTTGATGACAAGTTTCCCAAAGAATCCGTGATTTGAAGACAAGACAAGACACAGTGTCATCGTTCAATGTCGTGTTTAAAGACAACCCATCATATTTAGCATACAAACACCGGTAATTAATATATGTACCTCAAATAATACTGCCACTTCTTTCCCCACCCCGCCACAAAACATCAAGGCATACTTGTGTTTTATTAATGCGGCCCAGCTATACTTGGATTATTTGAAAAGTGGCCCCCTAGAAAAAAAGTTTGAGTACCACTGCATTACATCCTATCCAAACCCCTTTTTGATATCATTAGCTTAAAAGTGTGTAAACTGTGACTTCGGAGTTGTTCTAGCATCAATGCACGTAATTTACTTCTAAGGTTATTCAAAATTTTATTCTGGGATCGCCCACATCCAACTTGATTGATCGGTGTTTCCTATTTAAAATAACAGACTGACTGTAGTTTGGCATTGTTTGCTCGTCGATGGCTTGGTCTGCTAAATGAAGTCAAAATCAGTTATTAATGTGACTGATTGGGTTTTCTAAATACAAACTTATCCATGAGCCAAATTCTCCTTTGATTACATTTTCAATCCCATTACTCAACAAAGCTTAAATTATTTATTTAATAATGTATTTCAAGATTTATATTCCCTGTTTTTATATCAAACATAATTGAAGTTAAAATTTATTTATTTTAAATCCAATAAGGATAATTTCAATTTGTGTTGATTTTGCCAGACGTCTAGCGCCAACTGCATGGTCGTGGGGGAGAGTCTGATCTTCATCGGTTGCGCTGAGGGCATCGTGCGCTGCTTCAGTCCGGCCACTCTTCAGTTCATCACCACGCTACCTCGCACCCACTATCTGGGGGTGGACGTCGCTCTCGGACTGTCCATAAGGTGAGACAAGATAGCGGAGCGAGCGGATTTCACCACTTTTAGACAAAATATGCTGGAAATTTCAGTAAATGATCCAGACAGTCCCAGGATACTCCCATAGAAATGGATTTCAAAAAAACTAGTCGGAACACCCTTAAAAAAATTATCCACCCAAGTATCCTGGGATTTTCTGAAATTTCCAGCTGGTTACCTCTCCGATACTGTTTCCTTCTTTATTTGAACAGCTAGATCCCGTGGTCGCTCTGATTAATAGGGCATCATTGAGTAATGGTTGCACCCCTATGACCACTCAAATATAAATTCTATATTGCCCTCTGCGATGGAACATATAATTAGGGGCTGGTCTGAAACGTTTGGCTCTAAGAAGACGTGGGTTCGAATCCCGCATAAGGCATGGTTTTCTTCTTTTTTGTAATTGGATAACGTCATCTATCCCCACTCATCGTCTCAAATAGCCTAAGTGCATTAATAGAGACGAAAAGCAGTGGCGGCACTACGGGGGGGCAAGGGTGGGCCCTGGCCCACCCAAAAATTTTCTTGCCCACGTCCTTGCCCACCCAGATGAGATTTTTGTTTTGTTTTGTTTTGCACTGTAACATTACTAAAATTAAATCATCAAATCACAAATTAAATATAACAAACTGTACATATTTGTGTTTATTTTACCAAGTGTTTATCCTTCATAAACAAAACGGTAATCCCTAGAGTTGCCATTTTTCAGTTAAAACATGACGAAATAAATGTAGTATGGTGAAAAATTTATTCGCCTTCGGCGAAAGGGCCTCCGGCGGCTGGGGCTTCACCCCAGACCCCAGCTACCCGCCTCTCATTGTCCCCCACTTTATTACCTTGCCCATCCTCTGCCCCCCCATTGATTTTTGTCTAGCGCCGCCACTGACGAAAAGCAAACAAAATATGCTTAATAAATATAGACCTAGGTACTATTACCTATTGACAAATTCCTGTGCACAAGGTCCACAACGCACTTTTAGATTTTGAACAGGATAAGAATATGGCCACTACTGCATACCTATTTATTGCACAACTGACAAATGGCATAAATTACTTTTAAAAATAAATACAAATTATAAATCTTTTAATATGGATATTTTTCTAAACTTCAAACAACATCAAAAGTAATATGCCTTATGTAGACAGTTTACCATTGTTAACTTTGTGATTGTTTTGTTTTATTGTTAAAAGTTATTTAGTATTTCGATAAAAGAGTCTTGACTTTGCTAAGGACGTCTTTAAAACAAATCAAACTTAAGATTTTGAGTAGAAAAATTTAAAAATAATACTGGTAAAAGCAAAACATGTTGTATCATTTGCTGAAACCTCTGCCAGTATTAGTGTGCAGTTCAATCCCGCAATCATGACGTCACTACCTAGTTTACCTAATCATGTTTGTTGTTCTAGCCACATGGCGTCGCACCCCGCCACAGCCAAGTATCCCGACGCCGTAGCGCTTGCGTTTGACCCTGTCCACAACAAGTTGACTTGCGTGTACAATGACCACAGCCTCTATGTGTGGGACGTGCAAGACATCAAGAGGGTGAGTATTGCGGTTGTGGCGCTTGCGTTTGACCCTGTCCACAACAAGTTGACTTGCGTGTACAATGACCACAGCCTCTATGTATGGGACGTGCAAGACATCAAGAGGGTGAGTATTGCGGTTGTGGCGCTTGCTCAGATATGTACTGTACTCGTAATGACACTGATACATTAGTTAGTTATGTAGGTACTCGTTAAGGACATTGTTGGGTAGGAACTTAACTGATGGTACTTGTTGGCAGGGGTCGAAATTAACTTTTTTTGCTACTAGCCCTTCGGGCTAGTAGCATCAATTGTCTTCTAGCCCGAGGGCATTTATACTAGCCCGCAATCAAATAGGTTTATATTTATGTAAATCGATCATACGTGAATTTTTTAAGTCACAATATTTGCTGGGATGGCCGTGTGGGTGTGTTGGACTAGGGAGGAAGTGACCGGAAACGATTTTTCACCATAATAATAAGACGATGATCTTAAATTAAGAATATTTTATTTTTTATACATACCAAATGGATATTTATACAGCAACAAGTCAACAACAAGTTGGATAACATGGAATAAAACGCCACATTGAAATATCACAAACTTACGATGGTAACCGAATAATAGGCCTACTGATATCTGACATAAAGTAAACAAGCTAGGCCTAGGCACGGCTGCGTAGGCCTATGCTTTACGTTCCGGCAATGAACAGCTGGTCTGGTACTAGTGCGTGCGTCAGCCGTCTATGATACCGCGCAGCGCTTAGTTCAAGGGATGTAAGAAGTTACAATTTTCGATGCTAGGTAACGCACAACTACTGGAAATTCGTCAGGTTATCGGCGCAAAATATTATGATTTTTGAATGGCAATTGGGAACTCTGGAATACCTAAGTACTCGCCCGTCGGGCTAGTGAAATGAGATTTTTACTAGCCCGAGCAAAGTTTCACTAGCCTCGGGCGAGCGGGCGAGCGTTAATTTCGACCCCTGCTTGTTGGTAACTGTTACATTAGTTAGTTTTTATTTGAAGATAACAACTGTGACTCGATCTCTGGTACTTGAACTATACATTGTTTAGTTGTTTTATTATGTTTGAGTATGTTTGGTTGCGAAACCCAAGCTGACCCTGCCAAAAGTAGGAAAAGGCGATGGATAACGATGATGTGGTCTACATTCTTTGTTAAGTTCTTGAAGAAAACTTCATACTATAGTTACTACCGGTACTTAAGTTATTTCAAACAAGAACCTACGTTATAACTTCCTTTCATGAGCCAATTATATTCATAATATCTGTCATTATAGGGCTGTGTGAGCAAGGACTTTTTTAAATTCATGTCGCCTATTTGATTTTTTTTTTTTACGAATATACAAAAATAATTCTAACATGTCTTGTGATTGATTTATGATAACTTATCTAATTGCTATTCAGCCGCAATATAACTAAAACTATGTTTGTCTAAGAATTCCACTGCATGTATGAAGTCTTGGGTACCTAATTTTTTTGTACCATTTTACCTAAATTTCTCATGGTGGTATCTTTTATAATTTCAGCACGTCGGTATAGTTATTTCTCGTTTATTTTTTATGGGGTAACTTTAACTTTATCTAGTTACTTTTTGACTCAAGTAGCTTAACTTTAGCCAAGTTCCTTTCTTGGAGTAATAACCTAACTTAGAATTGAGGAATGTGGGGTACACTTACCAGTAAATTTGAGGGGAATGTAGGGTACACTTACCAGTAAATTTGAGAGGAATGTAGGGTACACTTACCAGGGATGTAGGGTACACTTACCAGTAAAGTTTAGAGTGGCTCGGTATGATAAAAAGTCTTATTTAATAAAAAAACAAAAAAGATTCCAAATTTAATGCTTACCTATACACTACCCAAAATTATTGGTAAATTATTATTTTGTAGGTAATTTCTATGTGTTTGATACTTTCTAAATTCAATTGAATAATGAAATTAAAATTGTATTTTCTGTACAGTACTTAAAATAATTTAGGACTTCAGTCTGCTTTAAATGATGGTAGCTTTATCTAAATAATAGTATAGTACATAGTAGAATAGTCGTATTAAAACGTTAAAAAATGTCGAACACCGAGAAATAACCATCAAAATATATAATTAGCTAAAAAAAACGTTTAAAAAAATAAAATAACAATAATTATGTAATGATATAAATGATATAACTATCTAACTGAGTCCGTGTATTATTCTGTCAGGTGGGCAAGGCTCACTCGTTCCTCTACCACTCTGCCTGTATATGGGGCGTGGACATGTACCCGGTGCTCGAGAACTCCAACAAACAACCGATCATGCCTCCGGGTTCCTTCGTTACCTGTTCTTCCGACGACACGATCAGGGTCTGGAATCTGGACAACCTCCCTGCGCAACACAGCGACTCGGTCTACCAGCGCAACATATATAGCAACGTGAGTAAGATTAACCGTTTGTATCACAATGCTTTCCAACACAGGAGACATTTCTATGTTATTAATAAGGCTGGGCATCGACATCGATTAATCGATGTTTTATCGATGTCGGGAGTATATTTCGACATTGATTTTTTTATTTGGAAATTAATGTTTTTTTAAATAAAATCAAAATTATTGATCAAGAGATTGCAAATTTTGCAATTCCCACTTTAAACGGAAAATTCGTTTCAACACGATAATTTCAAATTACAATTGTTTCTTCGCAATTTGAGGTAGGCCTACTCTTCAACAGTTGTGTAAACAATTCGCTTGCATAAGTTTGAATGGCCCGCCGCTGAGCGCTGGAGCGGCCTTGTACCTGTTGCCTAGCAACGGAGGACCACTCCCCTCCCCCCGCCCGCCAACACGCCGCGCCGATCGAGGCAAGGAGGACTCTCGCGCTCTCTCTCTCTCGCTTCACTGTGCTCCCTCTCTCTCACTCCCTCGTGGGAGGGGCATCAAGGGACCCGTCATAGGAGGCGGCCAATCCGCCGACCAGTGCCGAGACAGTGCGCATTTCAAATTGACGCAAATGCGAGAAAAGCGAGTTTTATGTCGATAGTATATATCGTAATATGATTACAAAGTGACACTATCGGCGGGATATTTTTTTGACGCAATTTTATTCTCATTTCGGGCAATTATCGATAGCCCTATGAAAGTTTCGCATTTTTTTTTTAATTTAAAAAAATCGATAAGGCCTACTATTTCAATTTTGATGTCGATGTCGAAATTTTTCGACATCGCGATGTGACTTTGATTAGTATTTGACTTTGATGTTGATGTTGCTATTTATCATCGATGCCCAGCCTTAGTTATTAATGTATAAAATAATATGTTTTTTCATTTATTAGTTGATGCTATTTCACTTGTTTTATTAACACGAAAGAAAACCAATATGCCTATACTAGTTGGCTGTTGACCAACCAATGTTAGGTGAATACATAAATCCACCCTATTGCAATGAAATAAAACCTTAACTTTAAGTGTTAACTTAAGTAAGTTGTTTTGCAAATAGCCGATTTGTTTTGACTTTTGTGTTCATATTTTGCAAATAAAATAACATCGTGTTTATTACCTTTCAAATAGTATATAGTCTGGATTTATTGTTGTAATGTGGAATTACAATAAAACTTATGTCTTTAGAAACTAAACTACTTGTCAACTGCTCTTGATCTAATGACGGCTCGTGTTTCTAGGACCTTCTCAAAGTGCTCTACGTGGACAAAGAGCTAACGTACCTGAAAGATCTGGACCTCTCGTCGTCCGGCAGCGAGCAGAAGAACGACAGCTCGTACGACGGGAGGAACGGAGTCCGCTCCATACGGATCAGTCCCGATGGGCAGCACCTTGCCTCGGGCGACCGCTCGGGAAACATAAGGTCAGTCAGTAGTGTTGGGCTTGATACACAAGAGAAGTAATTGATAAGTTAAAGTTAAGTCTGTACAAAAGTTACTTTAAAAACTTAAGTAGGGCTCCTTTTAAAACATTAAAAAAACTAAATCACTTGATTTTTATTCATTTACTTGCTCTAAAATCTAAGGATACTGCGACGATGGCAATGATAAAATAATAGGGGTGTGCGAGTACTCGAAATGTCGAGTTTTTTCGAGTTTTTTTTTATACTCGACATCGAGTCGAGTTTGGTTTTAGGCTCAAAGTTTTCGAGTCGAGTTTTAAACATATGAAATCCTATGAAAACTGAAAAGAACCATCATCACAGTAGGGCTGGGCCTACGTACAGAGACCTGGGCCTAGGCTTATTACAACCTAGGCCTACTTAGGGTTCGAAATTTTCCGGAAAAATTGAAGTCGAGGAAAAAAAACGGATATTTTCCCGTTTTTTTCCGGAAAAATTGGAAAAATTGGGAAAAATTGAATTTTCTTTACTTTTCATAAAGTTTATACTTCCTCGTAGTTCATTTTAGATTAATGGCATCTTTATGGTAAATTATAAATTAAGATTATTATTGTTAGTTTATTTTCATGTGTTTACGTACGCGTGTTTACTATTGATGTTTATAAATGACAGCAAAATGGCAGCAATACTACATCTAGCATTTTCCAAAATCCCTTGCAATTATTACTATTTATAGCCAGGGGTCGAAATTAACTTTTTTTGCAACTAGCACTTCGGGCTAATGGCAACAATAGTCCTCTAAGAGCATTTTTACAGTCGGCAATCAAATAGGTTATATTGATGTAGAACAATAATAGGGTAGGCCTATATGTGAAAGTTTTAAGTCACAATATTTTCCGGGTTTGACTTATGTGTAGGGGGACTAGGGAGCGACCGGAAACGAATTTTAACCGTAATATTAATAATCCTAAATTAAGCGATTTTTTATTTTGTTTGCATATTTACAACGATTTTCCATACTAGGTAGTGCACTACTACTGGAAACTCGTTAAGTTATTGTTGCGAAATATTGAGATTTTTTGAACGGCAATTGGGAACTCTGGAAAAAGTACTCGCCTGTCGGACTAGAGTAATTAGATTTTTACTAGCGCGAGCAAAGTTTCACTAGCCTCGGGCGAGCATTAATTTGACTCCTGTTTATAGATATACTATGTTAAGCTTTAGTCCCTCCCACGGCATGCCCTATTACTTTACAATATGGTCACAAAACTGTCTTTGAAATGAGAATTCCAATCATAATTTTAGTCTAACCTAACAAGAACAACTAAGGCATTTACCTTTCATTTTACTATTAAAATAATGAATTAAAAACTGTGAGATATGTAATTGGGCTACCTTATTGATAAAAATAATCATTACTACATTCATATCAATTTTATTTATCCTATGCACCTTAAAACCAATTTTTTCATTTTTTCCAATTTTTCCTATTTTTCCGACGTGCCCGGACAAAAAACGGAAAAAAACACGGTTTTTTTCCAAAATTTCCGGAAAAATTGGTACCTTTTAAATCCCTAGGCCTACTACGTGTGTAGTAGTTCATCATTATGTTTGTATACCATCGTTTATTTTATATCACTAATATTATGTATCATTGCCTATATTTGTACTATGTATAAATCAATAAAGGTGAATTATTATTATTACTGTGACTGCAAAAAGTAGGCCTTGGCCCTAGAGACTGCGTGCTTTCAAAATTATTACGATAAACAACAACGGAGACTTGGATGCGGGAACCGGGAATAGGCCTAGGCCTAACCTAGGCCTACACGGCGTCGAAAACAAATATCCTTTATTGGTTTCGTTGCGTCTATATCACTAATATTTCAGATCAACTATCGAGAAGAAAGAATGCCAGTGAACATTCCATTAATGCACTTTTTAAGTATTTTAAAATCGTAGTTGGCGTAGTTTGACATGTTTTATGTCTCTTCCTTCAATCTTCCATCTTTGCTTTGATGCCAGTGTTTGATGACGCGAACGACGCGTGGCGCGCTCCGTCGGCCATCGCTAGAACTAGAGTCGATAAAGAAGGTTACCCCAGTCGATAAAGAAGTTACCTAACCTTCTTTATCGACTCTGCTGGAACCATTCAAGGGCGCGGAATATTCAAATGTGCTGAAATAGCATTGGAGATGCCTAGACCGCGAATATTATAATGCGAGTGCGAATTTGGAGTTTTTTTTTTCGGATTAAAACATCGCAGCAGTATTGTTATGGGGCCAGGAACTCTTGATAACATTCTGTATAATTATAATTTTATTGAAATTGACCAGCACAAAGGGCAGGAAGGCCTCAATAGCCTGATACAAGTACAATGATGTATTTTTTATATGTTTACAACAGAAAAATCGTTGTGTTCCAAGTGGACCGACTAAATAAAAAAATTAAATTTTGAAATGAATACTCGACTCGACTCGACTCGACTCGATACTCGAGTATTTAAAGGAATACTCGACTCGACTCGACTCGAATTCAAAATGTGCTACTCGCACACCCCTATAAAATAACACTATGGTTTGTCAGGCTCTAAATCTTATTTAAGTTATTTTCAGTTTTATTGAACTCTCACTGCTCAACATATTGGAAAAACTGGTTAGGCTGACGAGTCATTGCAAATATACAGTTATTTGAAAAATTAAGTGACAGGCTAAACTCAAAAAATATATTTCATTCAGGCTGAATATGAATTTAGAAATTAACAGAAAAATTATTGGGTCCACCATGACCTGAATTTTTTTTGTCTAACTTGGTATTTTTCGAGATAGGTCCCATCGGCAAAAATCTCCCATAAGAAATAACATAAGGTCTTTATGCTACGTAACCTTGGAGGATTTTGATAAAACAAATCTTGGATATTATTAACGTACTCTAGGCCTACACGCTTTTTTGTAAATATTCTATATTTTGTTTTGTAATTTGGGCAAGTGGTTCGGTCAAAATATACCCTACCAAGAATGGGTGTGAATTTAGAATACATATTTTTGTGTGTTTGAGTGTATATATGTGCACAGTTTCAAGACACAATGTTATAAAGGGCCATTTTAGATTGGCACGATGCTCTAGTATCTATGTGGAACAAAAATGAGGCAGGTTAAAGCCGATTTAAGAAATTTTCCAAAACACAATTTTTGCAAATTTCTGAATCAAAAAAAATTAAAATATTTGTGTAAAATAAAATCACAGTTACCGGTACAAGATATAATTTTTTGAAACGGTTATTTTAGTGTATTACATGGTCATTTTAGTGTATGACACTATGCTATAGATTATGTGGTAAAAAATAATTTTTTGGGGCAATAGTCCCTTTAACCACATGAACACACATGACGCTCACGTAGTGCGTCATGCACGTTTCAAAGTCTCCTGCCAGCTTCATGTCCATATTCCCGCTGTTGCTGTTAGATAGCAGCACTAACCAGAGTTGTGTACTCGTTTCTCGGAAGGTCAATACAGTAATCTTTTTGATAGCTGGTAATGTCAACAACTTCAACAAGTGTATCAAAGATGGCTGCGCGTCGAGTTAAAAATTATGGAATAAATTATGTTTCTATCAATAATCTTCTATTAGACAAGACAGCTGAGAAAGTGATAGTGAGGAATCGGTGAAGCACCATAGTGATATGTCAGGAAGTGGGAGTGAAAGTGATGGTGGGGTGTGACAGATGATGGACAAGACAGACCTAGGCCTGGACCTAGCCAAAACACGCGGAAAAGTTGCAAAGTAGGGCTCCACATCGAGTCCTGCTTTAAAAAATATTTCAACAGCAAGTGAACATGGCTAGAACAACAAAATCACAAAATCAAGTTTAAAAAATGCTGGAAAATGGTTTTTGGAGATTTTTGGGATTTCTTGGTGTACATAGGGCCCCAAAAGGTCTTAAAATGGGTGTGTTCATGGGGTTAACGAGTTAAAAAGTGTAATTATAATAATAATATGATTAACAAAACTAAATGAACCTAAATTAAATGTCGAAGGTAAGCCCATAATGTGGTTTCTGAATCTGTAACCTATTTGTTGTAGGGTGCACGAGCTACGCCGGCTGCAGGAGCTGTGCCGGATAGAGGCCCACGACGCCGAGGTGTTGTGTCTGGAGTACAGCCGGCGAGACACCGGCCACAAGTTCCTGGCCTCGGCTTCCCGGGACCGGCTCATACATGTGTTCGACGTGGACGAGGTGAGCTCAGCCTTCTTCACGATGATTCGATTAGTTACTATTCGGTCCATAGTATCTTTCACCATCAGGCGCGGTTATACGGGACGACCCGACTGGGCCGCCCCTGAATTCTCAGATAATTTTTTCTGAATTTCTGTTTTGAGATGAAATTGTGATTTTGATATGTACAAAATTTACTTCTGGCTCCTTCATTAAATAATTTCCTTAGATCAAGGATAATCAGGGTGTATTATATTACCTACAATACAAATAAGCTTATAAAATACATGTTCTTTCAGCTTGCATGTTGAAAGAATTTCTTTACTTTGAGACCCATTTTCCCATTTTCGTTGTTTTTGTGATCGGTAAAATGCAAATATAAAAAATCATTGAATATCCAACAAAGCCAAAGCTGGGCATTGTGTCATAAATACGCTCTAGAAATATCCATAATTTTCGTCGAGTCAAAAATACACCTTCTAAAAAGCACAAATTAAAAAAATGCCCTGCGGGCCAAATCTATGGTGAGCCCCCCCCTCCCCCCCCCCTCAAGGTCGTTCTATATTTTATAGTTGGCCCGCCCCCATTTTGGGGGGCTAGAACCGCGCCTGTTCACCATACAGGTGTTCGTAGGTCTCGCAGTGGCCACAATGAATGAACGAATAAAACAAAGTCCTCTATTGTTCTTTGGAATTTTTTGACTAAAAATACTTGATTTATTCTACAGAACGAGTGTTTTTTTTTTATTTATTCAGAATTTGGTACGGGTGAGGTATTATGATTGATTATTGTTATTACTAATCAAGTTTCATTTATTTTATCAACTAAGTGCTCACTGATGGATGGTCAAGAAACACATCAATATTGTGTGATTTCAGGAATACAACTTCATACAAACGTTGGACGATCATTCGTCTTCCATCACCGCCGTCCGGTTTCTTAACTCTCACGATCAACTCCAGATGGTTTCGTGCGGCGCTGACAAATCCATCATCTTCCGACAACTCCAGCCGGTAAGTTGCCTCTCTCACTTCTATAGATCTACCAAGACCACTGTAGCCCGCGCCATTGCGTGCTCGCCCCTCGGGGCCAAGTTGCATCTCTCACTTCTAGCAGGTGACACCAGGTCCTAGTCAAATTAGTTTTAGGCTAGATAGTGAAAAATAGTGATGATGAAATTCATGAGATTTTTTAGAAGTTAATTTAGACCTGAAATGTAGTTTTCATTACATATTTTTTTAATGCGAAAAAAATCCAAAATTAAATTTCCGTTGCAGGGCAACAGCAGAATTGTTGGATTTATGGACAGAAGTGCTATAGTATTAAACTCATCTTTTGTTTTGCCTGTCTGATAATAATAGGTTTGTTTGTTTGCGGACCTAGTGTTAGCACTCATAAGCCAGTGTCTACACTTTACACTGGCTTTTGGGCTAGTGTTATGAGAGAGTTTTTACAATTTCACAAAAGTGTGTGCCAACAAACAAATCTATTTTGTGTTGTAGATGTAGATGTAGATTTAGATTTATTAGCCTCTTTGAAATTCAGTGGTATACAGGATATACATTGAATATTTGAGTTGTCAGTGTTCATTGTTCATTCATCATTCATTGTTGTGAGTGTTCATAAGCTTCAACAATAAATTGATTGTTTACATATTTTTTTCTCTGTTATTGTGACTGTGGTAAACTATCAAAATCAGCAAAATGACAAAAAATGTATAAATATAACTTCATAGGCCTAAAACAACATTTACACAATTTTTCATTAACTGTAGTTAAAATGTTCACTGTTTCACTATTGTGTAGATTCTTGAAAAGATAAATGAAAAGTTGTCTGGAGGAGAGGGTACTTTCCAAAACTTGTTGAAAATACTCTTTGCCTGCTTGGCTTGGTCTGAAAGCTGGAGAAATATGAAAATGATAATATGTCTAGGTCCAAAAGTGAATCTTAACCCATCTGCACCCATAAGCGTACCAGTGCGCATATTCAAAACCCAACACAATAGGTAGCCATAAGCGTACTGATACGGTAGGTAGGACCTGTGTCTTTGCGCCCACTGAGAAGATCACTTGAGGAAGTTAAGTGGGCGTGTAGTCCTTTGTCAATAGCACTGTAGAACGTGCTCTTCGGAAATAATCAAAGTATACAGAAAACAATAATTGTTCGAAGCAACAACAAGAAATTCAGTGCCCAATATTCAATTTTGCACTGGACTGGACTAGGTAGTTGTTTCCCATAGTTTTTAATTTTAATTGTCGATTATGAAGATGTTGTGTCTAAACCAAATAATTATCCAAAGAACTTTGTTATTTTCTAGTCTCTCGCCGATTTTTAAATCTAATAATATGCAGGCAATACATTAATGCTGAGTTTCCTTGTTATGTTTCTTGCAGATGGCGGGTGGGGGTTCCCCGCAGTTCTCCCGCGGCCACAACGCTGCCGGCAAGACCACGCTGTACGACATGGAGGTGGACTCCGGCCAGAAACACATCCTGACGGCGTGCCAGGACCGGAACATCCGGGTGTACAACGTGTCCACAGGGAAGCACAGCAAGACCTTCAAGGGATCGGTCGGGGAGGACGGCTCCCTCATCAAGGTTGGACAGTTATTTGAAGGTTCAAAACGAGTGTCATATGGTAGTTGGCGATAGAAAGTTTAAATATCAAATATTTTTTACAAAATAGTATTATAAAATATAAAAAATAAAAATAATAAAAATAATACTATTAATAATATAAATAAATAAATATATATATAATATGAAATAAATAGTATTAATTGTAGATAGCACTTAAAATAAAAGGTATAAAACTGGGGTATGAGCCACAATCGTGTGCAATTTTTTTTATATAAAGTTTTTATGTTGTTTTTTTTTTTTTTTTTTTCGGGTAATTGTGTTCCGAAACTTGATTTGTTCACCCCTGACCTCACAAAACAGTACAAAATGCTGAAGGTATAATTTCATATTCATAGCTAGATTGGGCACCAGAGACAAAAAAACAATAATTGCCAAACTCAGGTCAACTTGGACTTACCTTATGGCTATTCCACCGCGTTTTTCTATTTTCCAAAATATGCTACTAAGTTAAAATATAGTGAATGGCTTTGAAACATGGCTATTTTAGAAAATCAAAAATATTTTTTCCAAATTTTTCTGATCCGGTACACGGCCAATATAGCCACCTCAAAATAATTTCAAACTTCAATTCGCCAGGGCACACCATTCAACGTACGGTGTTGTGCTTTTGTGACATTAATTTTTAACTGTTTTTCTATGGACTGACTGAGAGAAAACAGATTTATTTTAACAATTGTCTTTCCAGCGAATTTTTTCGTTTGGCGGTATTTTTTACCGATTTGTACCGCCAAACGAAAAAATTCGCAGGAAAGACAATTGTTAAAATAAATCTGTTTTCTCTCAGTCAGTCCAAAGAAAAACAGTTGAAAATTAATGTCACAAAAGCACAACACCCTACGTTGAATGGTGTGCCCTGGCGAATTGAAGTTTGAAATTATTTTGAGGTGGCTATATTGGCCGTGTACCGGATCAGAAAAATTTGGAAAAAATATTTTTGATTTTCTAAAATAGCCATGTTTCAAAGCCATTCACTATATTTTGACTTAGTAGCATATTTTGGAAAATAGAAAAACACGGTGGAATAGCCTTATGTGATCTTGGAAGATCTTCAGCTTTTTATGTATATACTCTGCTTTAAATTTCAGTGTGAATTTTGTATTTATTTTTTATAACATTTTAGAAATAAAAAGTAAAAAGTCAGCCAGCGGTAGTCAACACGTTGTCCTTGCTTGTTTCCAGGTGGTCCTGGACAGCAGCGGCATCTACGCAGCTACTAGCTGTACGGACAAGACGCTGTGCGTGTACGACTACTACTCGGGAGAGCTGATGGCGACCATGTTCGGACACTCCGAGCTCGTCACCGGTCTGAGGTTCAGCAACGACTGTCGCTTCCTGGTGTCGGCGTCGGGCGACGGCTGCCTCTTTGTCTGGAGGATCCCCCACGACATGGTGGTGACAATGCACGCCAGGCTGTCCCAGCAGGCAGCGCGCGCGGGCAAGTAAGTCAATGCGGAGTTTTACTATTACTAGCGATTTATGAAAAAAAATTTGAATACAAATTTCATTGTTATTCATGTATTTTTATTAATAAGCATTACACATAAATTCAGCCAAAATTTGGTAGGCCGTAAGGGAGGGTGTACTTTAATATTTTCCTTCATAAGTTCTACTTCTACTATTTATTAGGTATTTTTTTGTGTAACACTAAATAATCAGTGAGTTTGAGATTTAGTGCTGATATAAGACGGGGGTAGGGCTGCGTGACTTTTCCCCCCCCCCCCTCACACACACTAAAAGGTCAATAACTTGTTTAAGTTACTGATTACGAAGTCTGGTTTTGGGTGGGGAAAGATTGATAGGAGGCTAGGAGACAACAGCTTACCTTGAAAGAATTTGGCGGCTGTGTAGAGTTGAAGGTCACATAAATATATACACAAATAACATTATGACGAAACGTTTCGTCTTGAACAGCCTTGTACTTTGGGCACTAAATGCCAGAGTCTGGCACTAAATAATTAGAGAGTTTGAGATTCAGTGCTGATCTGGGGAGTGGCTACATAAACTAGAACCCCCCCCCCAAAAAAAAAAAACAAAAAAAACTAATAGATCATCATTTTTAAGTTACCGAGTACTAAGTCTAAATACTTCAGTCACTAAATGCCCGAGCCTAGTACTTATATTCAGAGAGTTAGAGATTTAGTGCTGACATTGGGAGAGGGTACGTTTTTTCACTTTGTATGAAAATGTTGATCAGTTTAAACAGAAGACAAATTGAGTGTTATAAATGTTTTATCAAAGGAAATCCCTGGATCCTTTTTTTCCTGTTTTATCACAGTGTAAAATTATTGGTTGAATTTGATTTTGGAGAAGTCCTTTTTGTCAAAAGAGGTAGTACTACCCTAAAAGTGGCAATGACACATCGATTAGGGCGCTGGCCCGAAGTGTATGGCACTACGGAGACGTGGGTTCGTATCTTGCATAAGGCAAGGACTTTTGGTAATTGTCTTTCATTGTCATCTGTCACCACTCATCATCTCTAATACATAGCAATTAGCAAGAATAGGACCGTTTAGCAATTAAACAACAAGGTTGGTGTGTGTTGCCTCTCTTGACTTTAATTGTTTATTAAGAATTCACACTATCCTAAATTAGACAATGTCGTCAACATTGTTGAAATCTGCCCACATGCCACAGAACAACAGACAGTAGTTCCCATGTGCAAACAATTGAGTTTCCGTTCCAACTAATGAATATATTCTCGTAATTATCCAACAACTCTGCCTTATTAAAGACTGTCTGAAATTAGAAAGTGGTGATGTTAATTAATTCATTAACATCAGTTTAGTGTGTGAGTGTGTTGAGGTGGACTAGCTGAGTTGTTAGTGCTTTATTTGAGTATCTGTTTAGTCCTCTAGTGTTAAGCCTAGGCACATAGGATAGCTTGAGTATCGGATTGTGCGTTGAGTCCTCTAGTGAACCTGATTGTTACAGGATCAAATTGAGTCTAATTAAATATATGCATTATGTATTTATCTATGGCAACATCAATTAATCTATCTATCTATCTATGTTAAGCCTAGGCACAAAGGATAGCTTTTAATGCACAAAATAATTGTTTCTAATCCATTAATCTAAGATTCAAATTCTTGTTGACTGGATGTTACTTAATACTTAGTGTAGTATCTTATCAGCATGTGTACTACGAGGCTAACTCACATGAGATTAGGTTAGACAGTTTTAGTGTGTTGCTAGTCTATAAAGATGGATAATTGTGCAATGTGATAAGTGCAATAATGGCTTCTCAAAGAATTAGGAATCGTAAGCTGGTCATGTAAGTATCGTTGTATTTTAGAGTCTTCATTCAAAGGAAATTTCTTTGAAATTAGTGCAGTAGAAATCCTGCTATAAACAATCCTTTTAAATTATACTCAAAACAAACAAACAAAGGATGATTTTTTTGTAATTAGGTACTCTGTTACATACGGAGAGATTTTCAGTATGGAACAATACACATTAGCTCCAAGGTCTATTATTAACATTGCAGTATGTACCATATAATCATTTTGATGGATACAATTTGAGAATTCAAGTCTCTTTATTCTTTAAAAAATCTAAAAACACTCTTGAAGTCCCAACTTGGATTTGAACCCTGGACCTTCTTATACACGTGATGCAGGAACAAACCATTAAATCCTCCTCATTTGAATATTGTTAGCAAATTAATTACATTTCTTAAATCTAATTAGTTCTCAAGTTCTTAAATGATAGTGAGTGTTGTTGGTCTGTTGCCAGCAAGTGCAGACACATGCAGGGTGCAAATTGACGGGGGTGATGGGGGAGGGGAATTTCCCCCCTCTGGTGATTTCATCCCTGGCTCTGTTTTACTGAAAGGTATCCCTGCCGGGGATGGCTAAATCCCCACCTCTGGATTTCCAATCTCATCTCATAACATATCAAGTTAGTTTATCTCGTAATGTTAATAAATAATACGTCAATTTACACATATTCCTTTCAAAATAATACCTCAGATCGCTTCTAATGCCATCTCGAGGGCAATACCCCAATTTTATTTTCTCAGATCGCTTCTAAGGCCATCTCGAGGGCAATAATACCCCCCAAAAAAATTGCCTCCGGCGGACCTCTAGCGATCCATACAGATACTACATTGGGCCATACCCCCCTCTGCCAAGCCATCAATTCACACCCTGGTACACTGTACCAGTAGTATGACTCGGTACCGAAAGGTTCCGACTTTTCACACGGTGTCAAAATTTTTTTCACAAGTGATGTTAAATTTGTAATAAATAATATATTAAAATTCAATTTAACAAGCTTTTTTCCCAGATGTGAAGTTATTCACTTAAGGCTACTAGCCCATCGCATCAGATCGCACAATGCTCGAGGGAAGACCCGCAAATTTTACCCATTGAATCTAATCATAGGGCAATCATGACCTCTATATAGAAATTGCAACTCGTGAAACATAGTTTAAGAACCGTTTCGGGGGACGAACCCCGTTCAGCACTTATTGACCTGAGACCATCTAGTACCAAGCATGTTTTGTTTGTTTCTAGGCGGCCGCCGGCTCACATCACCAATGGCCTTCACAACCTGGACAACGAGGAGTTTGGACCGCCACCGCCCGACTTCTTTGACCCCAACGCTAACCGAGTCCAGGACGACAGCTACCGCTTCAGTGTGGGCCAGCTGCCTCTCTGGGCCAAGAAACAGGTAGGATGACACACTCAGGGTGGCTACAAGACTGGGAAACCGGAGAAGTCAGGGAATTTAATAAATCTGGAAAAAAGTCAGGGATTTTTTTTCTGGAATTTTACTAGAAATGTAGAAAAATCAATTTTTTAGTAATTTCAATACTCTTTTTGTTGCTGAAAATAGAAAGAAATTCTCAATTTAAAAAAAAAACAATTCTTAAATTATTTTGCCTTGTCTGGTGTTTAAAATTTTTCGCCGGAATCGACATTGAATTCATAAACAATTTTTCCTCCATTATAATGTGCAGGAGAGCTAAATTTGCAGCCAAGAAAAATATAATTTTTTATCTGGAAAATTTCTATTTGCCCTAGATATCGGTGTGAAGAACACCGCTCAACCTGACGTTGTTGGAAATGAGTTTTTGATGATTATTATATCTGGAAAACCTGGAAGAGTCAGGGAATTTTGTAATGTTAAATTTGTAGACACCGTGTTCAGTGTGTGTGTGGAGGATCGTTGTTGACGCAAGCCTTGTCCTACAGGTTTTGTGTTTGTGTGATATGTTAGTGTGTGTGAGGATCTGTGACGCAAGCTTGTCCCTACAGGTTTTGTGTGTATGTGTGTATATGTGTATGTGTGTGTGGAGGATCGTTGTTGACGCAAGCCTTGTCCCTACAGGTGTTTGTGTGTATGTGTGTATGTGTGTATGTGTGTGTGGAGGATCGTTGTTGACGCAAGCCTTGTCCCTACAGGTGTCTGCGAACGGGCCGACCGCCATCCCTCGCGCCGCACAGGGAGTGGACATGCCGCGCGGCCGCTGGGCGCAACGGATAGACCCGACGAGCGGCATAACGGTCAAGAGCGTCTACGACGAAGACACGGTCATCCCCTTCCCTCAGCAAGGTATGTGCACACATTGATTTATTAATTATCGAACAGCTATTATCAAGAAGTTTGTGTGAATTGTAGTGTGAACAAAGACGGGGCTATTTTGAAATCAATTTTAAACATTTACATTGAAATTATCAATAAATTCAATAATAATAATTAATTTTACTTAAAATGACAATTGCTCATTTTCTGAACAGTATGTCCTTAAAGCAGGCTTGCTTAAAACCCTGTAATAATACAATCAATATTTATCAAGAAATTCCATATGGTTTCTTTTAATTTAATTTTTGCATTTACTGTATTTACTGGATTGCAAGCCTACCTTTTTAGTTTTTTGACACATTTTTGCAGTTCAAAATGGCACCCCGGCTTGGAATCGATGGCAAACTCACGAGTATTTCAATGCTACACTTTTTTGTTAGATGTACTTTTAATCAGGGGTCGGCTTGCAATCAAGTAAATACAGTAGGTGTATTGGTTTTGACAAATCTCAGTCAAGCGAGTTTTGACAAAGTTGAAATGAACTTTGTTGGTTGTGATAGAATAGAAAGCTTATTGGCTAGGTTAGTGTGAGTGATTGGGAAAGAAGTAAGGAGACCAACAGCTTACCTTAAACAAGATGGGCAGCTGCGTGAAACTGGCTGGTTAACATAAATATTTTAAAAAACAAGATCCACAATGTCGTAAATATTTATGTTAACCAGCCAGTTTCACGCAGCTGCCCATCTTGTTTAAGGGTTGAGCTAGGACATTGGCCTATGCCTGCATTATTTGTATTTTGTTTCTGATCCTTAGGTTGAATCCAAAGCGTGTCTGTTGGATTATCAGAGTTAGGTCTAGGCCCAGGCTTAGGCCTATCTTCTGAATGTTTTCCACATGGATATTCATTTTTCTTCTCCATCATGTGAATAATGTTGTTGATATTCATGTTGAGGTTTTTTATTTCTTCTGTATTTTGCTTTTGCACTCTGATTATATCTAGGATTGCTGATTGCATCTTCATGTTTTCCATGCCACTTGATCCCATTTTAGTGAGGTTAGGAATGCCCTGGTTTGGATTTGGCTGGTATGCCATCTCAATTGAGTTTTTAGAACACTTCTGATGTGTTATTTTCCTAACAAAATTATTAGTTTTGCTTGTAGTTTTCTACACTATACCATATTTGTTTGTTTTACCAGTGTTCTCGTTTGAATAAGTTGCTCACTCTCACTTGATGATCCTACTCGGCGGCCATCTTTAAATTTGGTAAGCTGTTGGTCTCCTTACTTGAAAAGAACTTTGTTTAAAATAATTTTTGATAGTTTATGTTCAATTTCAAATCCCATGCAGCTCTTACCAAGTTTGAATACTAAGAGTTTTATGCACACCAATAGCCTGGAATGTGAGTTCCAGTTAACTGATGTTTGTCCCTCTGATTGCAGACAAGCGAGTGGACTCTGACGGCGGGGGGTCCAAGGACAGCTCCATAGACAGCGGGACAGAAACGTTGCGCCAGTACCCAGACATCCGGCGCGAGACCATGATCATCTCTAAGCAGGTACATTGTTATTGCTAGGAATTATATAGCTAACTAATATTAATTTATTTGGTTTAGATTGGAGAAGGGTTGACAGGTTGGGAAAGCATAGAGAACATAAAGCCCAGCCTGAAGGGCTGGGGGCGACAAAACTTTTCACCTGCAGTTGTCATCAGCAGGTGAAAAGTTTTGTTGCCCCCAGCCCTTCAGGCTGGGCTTTATGTTCTCTATGCTTTCTCAACCTGTCAACCCTTCTCCAATCTAAACTAAACTAGCCATTTGGCCTTTTCCAAACTAACTAATATTAATTTATATCATAACAAATTTTTTGACATTTATAGTAAATCAGACAGAAAATGCAATCTTTTTTACAGATTCTTAATAGTATTTGAAAATTGAATTTATGTTCTAGAAACAATTATGGAAAGTGTTATGAAGGTGACTTTTTATGTTGTTCTTACTTAAGGTCACTCCTATGAGTGTACTCTCTAGTAGCATACAAACTTAAATTACTTAATTCAAGTTAAAAATGCAATGTACCCAAATAAACAAATCGAGAAATAAACCCTCGCTCATACCTGCGTAAAGGTAATGACATTATAATTACCGTATAGTACCGAATATAGGCCGACCCTGAATATAGGCCGACCCCCTTACTTTGGTCATCGAAATTTAAAAAAAGGAATTTTTAATGAAATATTTTTATTTTACGCGCCGTTATTCCTGCGGTCTGTTTCCGCGGAGCCAGTGCCAAGGTCGTTTTTCCCGCGCGGCCTATTGACGCGGAGCCCGTGATGACGTAATCTCCAAGCAGACCGGTTCATATCGCCCAGTTATCTGTTCCTCGTCATTCTTCACTCGTCAGTAGGCCTGGAGATAGCGTTGCGTCCTCCGTGCCTGCCGTATTGTTGGCGCAGCCCCAGACAGAAGCAGTGAATTATACGTATTTCCTTGTCACACGGCGCTGTAACTTGGTGTTTGAAATTAGCGCGTCAAAATGCCGATGCTCGCATATAGGCCGAGGAGGGATTTTGAGACCTAAAATAATGAAAAAAAGGTCGGCCTATATTCGGTACTATCCGGTAATGTTTGGTGGTCAGTTCAAAGGCAACAGATATTCGTTGCAGTACTGTTCCATCCATTCAGATGTATAATGCAACTACAATTCAGAGATCAAAATGTACCCGTCCTGATGGTCTAGTGGTTAAGACGCCTGTCTGGAATGCGGGAGATCCGTGGTTCGATTCCCGGTTGGGGCGGACTTTTTTAATTTCTGAATTGTATTAAATAAAAAACAATTACACCTACGGGAGTGTTTCCCGATTAACCAAATCGAGAAATAAACCCTTGCTCATTACCTGCGTAAAGGTAATGACATTATAATTAATGTTTGGTGGTCAGTTCAAAGGCAGCAGATATTCGTTGCAGTACTGTTCCATCCATTCAGATGTAATGCAACTACAATTCAGAGATCAGAATGTACCCGTCCTGATGGTCTAGTGGTTAAGACGTCTGTCTGGAATGCGGGAGATCCGTGGTTCGATTCCCGGTTGGGGCGGACTTTTTTAATTTCTGAATTTTAGTAAATAATTGGATGAGCGTAGCGAGCGAAGCGAAGATTCCATTTCACTACACTGGAGAAAAAAATCCGGAATGTTTTTTTTTTTTTTTCTTTCTTTCTGTATTTTTGTGTGTTTGTTAACACGATTCCGGCTAAACCGATACTCCGATTGCAATGAAATTTTATGGAGACCTTCGAAATCTCTGAACTTAGAACTGCCACGTTTTTGAGCGCAATCGGGAAATTTTTTCACATAAAAAACGCAATTTTACGATTTTTTTCGATTTTTAAAAAATTTCTTCGACTTTAACACCTACATGCTTTATTCGATTGTAATGATTTTTTCACAGAACCTTAATTTTATGAATTAAGATATTCGTGTTAAATTTGAGCGCAATCGAATAATTATTTCTTATGCAAATTGCAATTTTACGATTTTTTCTTTTTAAAAAATTACGATTAATTAAAACAATTAAGTTAATTTTTTATTTTATTTAATTTAACTATAAAAATTAGGTTAATTTTTTATATAATTTAATTTAATTAAAAAAAATCTTCGACTTAGTAATGATTTTTTCACAGAACAACAGAAAATCCGCGTAACACATGGCATCTCAATGCACCATATACGCTCATCCAACAACGCGGCGGGACTTAAGCGTTTTCCTAGTAAAAAATATGGTGTTACTTTTAAAATCGTAGCACATAATTTAAAAACTGTTTGTAACTATTTCTAATAAAATACATTCATAGTTAATTAAATTGTTATTTATTTGCGTCTTCAGTACTGCTAGTTCGTCAATTGACTAATACACGCCTCAGTCATGGCTGCTGAAATGTCGTGCAGCCACCCAGTGAAAACCAAATACTGTCATGGCAAAAAAATTTGTATTTTATTTCTTCTGGTATGGATCAGTTTTCTTATTTTTAGTTGTACATTTCCATATTATATGAACTGGCCAACCACCCCTACTCCACTTATTAATAAACTTTAAACAATCGTTCTGCTTGGGAATTTAAAAATATTTCATTTAGTTTCCCCGCAATATCTCTATTCCAAAGTGACAGGGGCCCTGCTTGTAATCCTGCCTGCTTGTAACACGTACCCTGCTTGGTAACACTACCCCTGCTTATAGGGTGGCGGGGACGACACCGATGACTTTGTTCCATGTCCTGAAAGTTATCAGGAAATAACCAACGGACAGCCGAGCAAACAGGTACTGGTTGCGCTGCTAAACGGAATGCTAAACCTTGATGAGGGTGATGTAGTTGTCTCTGTTATGGCGCAGGGGGTCTTGTTATTAAAACTGCTAAACTACTACTATGCAATAGACAACCAACACAGTTGCACAACTTTATTAACCCCTAAAAGGGCAAGAGTCTGGGACCCAACTATTTTGCTTTCTACCATAAAAATTGGAAACTCGTGTTTTTTTAAAAGTTGTGTATAATAACAAACAAAAAATGCATTTCCTGTAGTAGATTCAATTTGAACATGTAAAATAAATGAGAAAATATGAAAAATTTCATTTTTTTTTTTTTGTAGAAAATCAAATCAAATCTTGATTTTTAAAACTTTGATGTCAATTTGGAATCCAAAATCACCATTTTATTCCTATAAGATCAAGGAAAAACATTCACTGCTTGGAATGTGGATGTAACCACTGAAAATCAGTTATATGTAGAGATGTGCAAAAATGGTGACAACGAAATTCGCGAATTTTTTTTAAAGTTGCAATAACCCCTTCAAATTCAGTTTGCACATGAATCTCATGAATTGTGATTGAATGGTACCAATTTCCAATTCGCGAATTTTCGCGAAATTTTAGTTGATACCGCGAACTAGTGGCGAAATTAGCAATTATGTCCTTAAATGCGAATTAGGTCACGAAATTTTAAAAAATTAAAAAATTTCAAAGTTTTGGTGGAGGTGCCGGGTCGAAGTCGAAATTAAATTAATACTGGCTGGTACATATGGTGGAGGTGCCGGGTCATACAACGCGATTGTGAGATCGTAATAATCGTTTGAACGAGAGTAAGCTCAAAATACTTCACCATATCAAAAGATATTACATAAAAAATGCATAATTTCGTAAATTTGGTGGAGGTGCCGGGTAGACGAAATTAATTCTGGTAAAAACTGTCAGAAACTTTGAAAACTGAAGGCTGAAATTGAGCTTAAAATTAAAACTGATTCTGAACTTCACTCTCATGAGCTTGTTTTTCTTTTAAATCATTAAAATCAATAAAATTATTCTGAAACTTTTTTTTTTTTTTTTTAAGTTGTGCATGAGAAAATTGTGTTTTTTGGTAAATCGCGACAAATCGCGAATTTTTATTTTTAAGGCGCGAATTTTCAAACTTTAAAAAAACCATTTTTGCACATCTCTAGTTATATGTGACTTGAGTGGGTAGACTCTAAATATTTAGTATTTATTTTATTTACGTCTTTTTTGAGTAAAATATTTAATTTGGCAGAGTAAGTGTGTATGAACCTGTTGAAGTTAAGAAACGTGCACCCTTTATCCATTACACCATTGAAGAGAAGTTACGTCCTTTTCCCATTGCACCATTGAAGAGAAGTTACGTCCTTTTCCCATTACACCATTGAAGAGAAGTTACGTCCTTTTTCCATTACACCATTGAAGAGAAGTTACGTCCTTTTTCCATTACACCATTGAAGAGAAGTTACGTCCTTTTTCCAGTTTCATGAAATGTTTTTCTCATTGATCTCAAATTTAGGTTTTTGGAGTCACGTCCTTATTCCATCATGGGGGTGAGACTCGACACTAAATCCGCGTGGTTTGGTTGACTTCTGAGCTGTATTCCGACAATCGGTAGACTCTACAAATCTTTCGATTCCGTCTGCTATTTAGCTGTCTGAAACACTTCCACAATCGTAAATTCGTAAACGACAAAATCTTCCATTTTTATTTCGATAACATAGCATCATATTTCGCTTAACCCATTGGAGCCGACTTACGGAACCGTTCCGTATTCCACGAGTGTGGCCCAAAAACGGACATACGGAACAGTTCCGTGTCCGTTCCGTTCGTCTTTGAATTCGCGCCAAACCGGCGTAGTTCGGTCAATCTCACACAGATAGCAGCACTATATAGAGTCTGACTCTTTTACCGACGTGGTTGAGTTTTTTCCCCGATAAATTCTCGAACACGGCCATTTCACAGATGACTACAAATAATATGAAAGCCTACAAATTGTCAAGGCGGTGCGCCATAACAGAAATAGGCTTCTCAGCTGTTGTTTACTTCGGAAAACTGACGTAAAGCTCCTGAATGTTACGAGATGGCGATTGTGCTGAATTTCCAATGAGCGTGATGTATTGCGAGATTCAGGAAGTGTTGTTGATTAGCTTGCAAATGATGCAAGCGATAATAATGATGTGGATGAAGACTAGAGTACTTCTAACCAAGATAAAATAAGACGATGACACAAGTAGGGTTAGGCCTAGGGCTGGCGGGAATATAAACTAGAAAAGCAAAGCATATGAACTAAAAACAATAGGCCTAGGCCTTCAATTTTGTGCATTCATGCGATTTCGGCCCGTAGGCAGGGTGCCATCCCCCGTAATACGGATTTAACTGGATCCGTACGGGCAAAATAAGCAAAATCAACTGGTGGCTCAATGGGTTAAATACCGGAATATTTCGTGACTAGTTGGTCCACTCCACAGTACACTTATGATACTTTATAAGTTTATTGTTGCACAATACTTTGTTTCCATTATTATTTATTCATAAACATAGTAATTAACAATCATACCTTAAATTTGACGTTGTTCGCGTTCACAAGATAAAAAAAACAAAACACGTCTGCATAAAAACTCACTGCCTTATGAATATGCATCTGGCTGGTTTCTTCTTACATAAACATGGCGGTGGACACTAAAGATTTTATAAGGAAGCTTCCAATTTGGCTAAACAATGGTAAAATCCTTGCCACAGATGCAAGTCACGGAATGATTCCGAAAATCGGAAACGAAACTCGAGTCTACCAAATGTCGGAGTTGTTTCTTTATGGACGGAATCAGATTATTCAAAACCACGCGGAAGTCGAGTCCAGTCGAGTCTCACCCCCCAGGGTCTAAATTGAATCGCACTTTGTGCACAAACCTTGATATTTTTCGATGCCCGCCTCATATATTTGCTCTTATTGTATGCACAATCTTTAAACTTTGTGATACGGGATTGAAAGCCACCCACACCGAGTAATACAGTGGTGTTGTTAAATATAGACGGCAGTGAGATGTTGGCGCTAATCTGGATTAAGTTATTCAATTATAAATCATTGGGAAATAGAAACACTCGATTGTAGTTTACATGCTTGTAAAAGTGAGTGTCATTGTAGCATCTCACCCCACTGCAATGCTCTGTGATCCAGCACTGAAATCTCCCAGAAATAATTCTAATTTCCCCTTACGCAATGAAGTAAAGCTGTTATGTTTAAGAGGGTTAAGGACATGTGTTTTAGGCTGACACCACAGGTGTTTGAAATTTTGAACATATCTCACGAAAGTGGAAATATAGGTCTCTATAGTAACGCATTTCTAAAATTTGAAATAATTTATAAAAAATAAATTAGTTTTCACAAATTTTAATTTTGTTAAAAAGTCGAATATTGGTGATTTTGTTCTGGCTGATCAAGCAAAAATTTTGAAAATTTTTTACTGTAGGAACGCCCATGTATGCTTTATTTATTGACAACTTTGCAAAATTTTATATACGTCGGATGCTTCTTGGCCGAGCGAACAGCTATTTGCTAACTGCCAAATGGGTCCTGTACCCGTTTAAGGTGGGCAGTGCACTAAATGACCTTCTCGTAGCTGACGCGGAGTGTTGTGTGACCCGCAGGTGACGAGCGGCAGGGTGACGGTGACGCGCGGGTCGCGCCACCTCACGGACGACAGCAGCCTCAGCAGCTACAAGTACGACGACACAAACCAAGATGGCGACGACGAGAGCTACTCCGACGAGAGAGACGGACTGCAAGGACAGGACATCATGTACTACCCACCCGCCAAGGAGACCGACAGGTTCGGAATCATAGAGAGAAATAGAGAAAATCATAATTATCATTCGTTAAAATTTATGTATGTCCACAAATATGGAAAATCTCTTGTTTTCGCCTAACTTAACAAAATATTGTATTGTGTCGAATATAGGCCGACCCTGTATATAAGCCGACCCTCTAACTTTTCTTGTTGAAATATTAAAAACATATGCAAATATTAGCTTGCAAGGGACTTGAGACTTAAATAATGAAAAAAGGGTAGGCTTATATTCAGGACAATAAGGTAATAACTTGGCGTAATGGCACAAAATGTAAATTAAACTTGTTAAATTTCTAAATAATATCAAACTTTGGTGGCTCACATTCAGCACAGTCTCATGAACATAATATTATGCAAGCAACCAAAAAGAATTTAATTTTTCTTAATTGAGTGGCCGCGAGCCTAAACCGTCTGACAAAAAATCGATCTGAGATTCAAGCAGTTGCGGCGGCGACAACATCGGCCGGTAAAGCTAGAAGACACGCGTAGACTACTGCATGCCGATACATATGCGTTCAGTGTGGCGCTATCTGTGTGCAGATTGGTGAATTAGGAAGTGTATTATGACTTCAAATAGAACGGCGCGACCACGGCCGGCCGCGCGAGCATAAACCGGGTAATGTGCATTAGACGGTTCATGCTTCTGAGCTCTGTATTGGCAAAATCATTCATACGTAAATTTTTTGTTTTTGTTTGAACAATTATTGTAATATTCTAAAACCAGATCTAGGTGCCGCACCACGGCTCATTAGGGCTACTAAATATTTTACATTCTATTGTTGATAGGTAGTAACATAGCAATTAATATCTGCTTTGATGAAATTATTGTATTTTAATTTAACAAACAATTTTGTAATGGAACTTGAAAAACTAATGAGATAACACTCATAACAAAAAACTTGTAAAAGTACAGCCAAACCTTACACAAACAAAAGCAATGAGATCTAAAAGAAGTGCCAAGCTTATGTCCCTTCTCCATTGTTGCACTCTTAATAATAATTGTTTAATTGTTTTAATTGTTAATTGTTAATTGTTTGTGTGACTCGTTGGTCTTGTGGTTAGCACCTCTGCTTCCAATGCAGAAGGTTCAGGGTTCGATTCCCGCTAAAGTGAAACATTTTAACTTCTGATTTGGACTTAAGTCCATGAGTTCTTGTCTTAAGAATTTGTAAACGGTGACTTTTGAGCTGTCCTAGTAACGAAGCACAATAAGTTTAAAGTTGTTCTGAATCATCCTTGTTGATTCTGGCGTTGATCCGCGGGTGTTTGCACTGTCCATACTGCTGATTGCTATATTTCCAATTAAAAAGAATATCGATCTTTGGTTGGTTATCGCTCACTCGTCGATTGCATTGGGGCCTACAGCGTTGGCTTGGTCGCTTTGATTTACTGTCTCCCACTTAAAATCAGTTATGTGACTGAGTGGGTAGACTCTAAAATATATGGATTTATTTATTTAAACATAAATTCACTTTGCCCCGTGACTGCATCCTTGCAATGCTTGGCAAAATTAATTTGCACAAACTTTTACATTTTAGTTGCCTGTAAAATTTTGCTACGCTTTGCAAGAATGCAGTCACAGGGCAAAGTGAATTTATTGGATGAGCGTAGCGAGCGAAGACTTCAATTTCACTGACCCCCAAAAAATTAAGCTCGAGTGTTTTTTGTTTTTTTTTTTTTTTTCCTGTCTGTTTGTTTGCTCTCTACCGGGCAAACGGCATATGCGATCTTGATGAAAATTTTAGGGGACCTTCGTTTTCTCTGAACTTAGAGGTGTATTGTTTTTGGGTACAATCGAAGAAATATTTCTCGTGAATATCGTACTTTTACGATTTTTTTTCGATTTTTAGTGCGATATTTTCGTCACATTTGGGCCGATGCTGACCAAACGGGTGGGGCTACAACGTTCATATTTCACATGGACATTAAGATTATGGTGATGTAGTACCTTTTGAAAGAAAAAGTTGAAAAAGCTAGCTAGAATCCATAGAAATAAAGGTTTTAATATTAGTTTTTCAATTTTTAGTGCAATATTTTCTTCACATTTGGGCCGATTCTGACCAAACGGGTGGGGCTACAACGTTCATATTTCACATTGACATTAAGGTTATGGTGATGTAGTACCTTTTGAAAGAAAAAGTTGAATAAGTTAGTCAGAATCCACAGAAATAAAGGTTTTAATATGAGTTTTTACCAATTAACAAGTAACAATAGAAACTTGACAACAATCACCTACAATGCATTTAAAAAGCACTTGCAAAGGAAAAGTGCGAACAAACGCACAAAACACAAACAAAAAACTTACAAAAAGCTCATCCATCAACGCGGCGGGACTTTAGCGTTTTCCTAGTGTATTAAGATTGCAAAAATGTAGGAGGGTACATAAGGTTGGCACTTCTTTTAGATCTAATTGCTTGTGATTGTGTACAATTTGGCTGTATTTTTACAAGTTTTTTGTTATGTGTGGCATTTAATTTAGGCCTTACCATAAATATGGTCAACTTTTAAGTTCAAAGATGAATCAATCACATATTAAATAATTAAATTTGTATTTAAAGTCGACCCACCGAGTCATAAAACTTATTTTTGTTACCTCTCTTGAAAGAGTTCAAACGGTACCAATATGATTTCTTCAATATTCACATATTGTTAAGTTGGTTAAATAAAAGACTAACAAAAATGTTTAATTGCTGGATGAAGAAGATTCTTTATATTTGAATATTATATTATGTTTATGAAATACGTTGAATGCCCTGAAACGAACCCAGTCTGTTTATTGCCTACAGCGACTTCACGGTGAACGCAATGGACGTAGAAGAACTGCGCAGATCTCAGCGACGAAACAAGAAGCAGCGGACAGAGCGACTAGCGGACGTACCACACATCACCATCTCCACATCGGTTAGTGAATACTAGGATGCCGTGGTTGTCTCGGATACATAAATAATCCTTCTATTTGAGCACTTGAACTAAAAAGGTTTATTTTCAAAATAGTACATTGACTTTTTGACAAATCTTGTTCAAGGCTGAAAACGTCAATTTTTTTTTTTTTGACTAATAAACAATAACTTATGATAATCTACAGCTAAAGACGGTTGTAGGGATTTGCTTTATTACCTTTCACATTTTGTATGTCAATTGTATCCTAACTGCTTTAAAAATTATCAAAGAGATGCCAAAGTGCGTAGTCCCTCTAGTCCAATTCCAAGTAGTCTATCTTCTAAATCTTTGCTTTTAAACGTTTACAAGTCACATCGTTGGTCTCACTCTTTTCATCATTATCACAACATTCTTAAATCACTATTTAGAATGTAGGTAGTCTTTGGCTGTGACATGTTAGGTTGGCCTACTGATTTAATCAACACACAAAATTAATATGCAAGGTGGTGAATGTATTAACAATTAACCTAGAACATTTTTTGCTTTTATTGGTCTGACTCTGAAGTTCGCTACGTCCTGTCTGTCCTAGTGCGTATGAAACAAAGCACGTTGTGTTGTAGATAAGCGGCAGCCAAGACAGCGAAGACGACGACGAAGAGACGTCGACGCCCAGTGCCGACACTGCCGAGCGGAACCTCTTGTCCATGCTGTCCGTCAGCACGGAGTCCCTCGAGACGTTTGGTCAGCGGGAGACATACTTTAAGAACACGTTCGAGTCCCTGAGCGCCGCGCAGCAGGCCGAGCGCGCCAACAAAGAAGCGGGTGCGTACAGCGCACGCTACATTACGTTCACTTCCTCACTCACTCGGTCTCTTTCTCATACACTTCATGGGACATGATAACCTAATCAATTGTTTTACTTGCTGATGGTTAAGATTTTCAATGATACTTTTGTTTGATCATAATCAAAATATAAACTTTTTTGTGAAACTAATAATAAAATAATCTCTCTTTAAAAAAATTCCAATCTATTCAGATCTACAATGCACCAACAATCTAGATGTTATGAAGTTAATCGTACCGGTAGCTTAGGGGTAAAGCACTTGACCGGCAATCGGGAGACCGGGGTTCGATACCCCGCTGGGATGGATTTTGTAATTTCTGGATTTATTTCCACAAAATCAATTACACCTACGGGAGTATTTCGCGATCAATGAAATTGAGAAATGTGAAGGTTGATTCTCTGATTGTGTTTTCTTTCTTAGGTGGCACCAGCATCTCTGCGCAGTTTGCGCAGCGTCAGCATGGCGCACCGCCTGCGCGCAACGTGGCGGTGATCAACGCAACCCTCCAGACGCGCGTAGACGGCGAGGCCACACGCAAGAGGGAGGAGCTACTGCGGAGGATAGAGGACACTCGCAGGAAACTCAACAGCGTGAGTGTGCACTAATCAGGCTTCCCTTCTTGCCCTTCCCATTGTCAATAACTCTTTGCCCAATGAAAAACAATTTTCGTTGAAGAAGGGAAAATCGATCAATTTCTTTTGCAATTTTGGCAATTTGGTTATTTTGAGACTTTGTGATCCAAAACTGACCTTCACCAAAAATAACAGAAAACTGAAATTCCAAATTTCGGGTTTCGTTTTTTGGTTCAGACACTTTTTGATAATGGATTTTGGTTCGGGTTTTGGTTCAGGAAAAATATCGGTATATTTTGGTTTGAACCGGTTTGATGGCTTGGTTAAGGGTAACTTTGGAGCCGTCCTAACAACAAGGCACATACCAATTCTTAAGTTGTTCAAAATCAGCTTTGTTGATTCTGGGTCGCTTGCGGGTGGAATTGTATCCAGCTTATTTGGTCGGTGATTCCTATTTAAAATACTGGGACCCAAGTTTTGAATCAAAACGTCGATAATTTTTCGACGTTTTGAGTGGTCACGTGGTCTGATAACGTTGATTTCCTCAAAAAGCTAGTCAAAACGTCTATTTTTTTACGTCCCACAACGTCTTTTTCTACCCACGGGAAAATAGCTTGTGAGACATGCGTGGGATGATGCTTCTTGACGGGACGCCCTCTCAATATAATATACTCGTTCGTCCTATGCATGTTTATTAGGGTGGATCGAAAAAATGTTTTTTTTTTTTTTGGATCGCTTTAGTGCGGAAAAGTTGCCTTTTGTAATTAGAAGAAAAATGGCACCAAAAAAATTAAAATCGGTTAACATCTTCCGTTCGCGCATCGTACTTAAAGTTAATGAAAAATTTCAAAAATCGCGACTTTTTTGTAAATATTTTTTTTGTAACTAACTTAAATATTTTTTTTTCGGAACGCTTTAGTGCGGAAAAGTTTTCTATTGTAATATGAAGAAAAACGGCATAAAAAAAATTAAAATCGGTTAGCATCTTCCGTTCGCGCATCGTACTTAAAGTTAGTGAAAAATTGCAAAAATCGCGCCTTTTTTGTAATTTTTTTAAGTATGGTAAAACTTTTGAAATAAACACGCTTTAGTTTTTTATGCTTGTTTTATGGTTTAAATAACTTAAATAAATTAAATTCTGATCAATAATCTAATTTTTTCCGTTCGCGCAACGTCTTAGAAAAAACAGAAATATACAAATTTGTAGCAATTTCCACTGTGCAACTCTTAGCTCGTTTTGCTAGAACAAAAAACTACCCAGAACTCACCACGTGGAGGTGATTGCACGTCGAGTTCCACCCACACCCTACCCAACCAACCATCCAATTTTTGGGTGTGAAATTTACATTATATTTACAACTATTTACAACGATTTCCACTGAGTAAGATCTTTGGCTTACTGTGCATTTACTTTTCCTGTTTTATATCTTCTACACATTTGAAGTCTGATTTTGTGGAGAAATGAGGCATGTCCGATCTCGACTTCAGTGTTGCTCGGATATAGCCATCTCTGGCTTCATGACCACATACTTTACTCGAGGCCCGTCACAAGTTTGACACACCTCTCCACAGCCTGGGTGTGACAGGGAAACTTTTGTATATCTCTGATGGGCTTAGTGTCAGAATTGATAAGTGATTTAATATCATCTTCACTGAGGTGTGAGGTCCCGCAGCATTGGGGGAGAATACAACACACAAGAATTCCAATTAATTATTTCAGTGTAATCGGAAGCTTGAAAGTTTATCTTCGGTGGTACGAAATTTCTAACAATCTTCTTCTTCGGGACGGTTTGTCTTGCTTTTAATATCCTTCGGTAACCAAGCTCCCGAATATGTTCCCGATCATCGACAAGCATTGCCAACAGAAGATTTTCTGGGTGCGCAAAGAACGCATTCGTTCTATTACTGGATCGACAACTTGAAGTAATTCATCGGATAAATACCGTGATGTTTGAATTGCTTGAAAGACATGTTTTGGCCCGTCAGTAAAATATTTGCTCTTTTTTATGGCAAACCACACAGGCATGTAGATTTTAAGATGAAGCCAACTATTTCTTTTAAGTTTCGGGATGGATCTGATAAAACTTATATACAGCCAAAGGACTCGGTTGGCCGCAGTTAGCCATCTGGAATGGGACATAGGACCAGGGTCCCGATTTGCCAAGTCTTCGGGACAATGTCCCAAGGTGATTGCACTTGAAATGTCCAACAAATACTGTTGGTCTTTGCTCACAAATTCCCTGTCTATATCAGGAATCGAACAATCTATGGGTTCATAATCGACCACAGGGAGTTTTTCACAGCTAGTGAACTGCTGCCCGATTGGCCCACTAAAAGATTTTGACCCTGCAGTTTGACCGTCAATATGTTGGAAAATGTGTCGAAAAGGAAGCTCATTAAAATGCAGGAGGCATATGCTCCACTGTAGCGGGCGTCCTACATGATTTTCTAGTCGGTGGATGAAACCGTTCTTCCATCCCGTGTTGATTACAGTGCCATCACACCTACTACTTCTATTTTTCTAGTGATATTAATGTTTTAAAAACAATGAGAAATAATGCTTAGAGTTATATCATTTGATGAACCAGAGGGAAGGAGGGGTACATGCCCAATATAAGTTGATCCAGGTTTTCCCGGATAGAGAATAGTGTTCTTCTTTCACATTCCTGCAAATTGCTTGGCGTTCAATTTTCTATGAACAAAGATCATCTTTTCGTCCTCAAAGAAAAGACCCCAACTTTTTCAGGAGGTGTGAATTGACTTTTCAAATCCGTCCTAACACGACTCTTGGCTCTTCTTATTTTACTCTTATCAACCACATAGGAAGAATCTGTGTCGGTTATCACCCCAATGTCTCGCAGAACACTTGACGCTATGAGAGCTGTTGCCCGATCAAAAACTCCGAACCGATCACTGTTTAGCGCTGTTGTGCTAAGTTGAATTCTCATCTGCCCTTGTAGTGGTAGCGGTACGCAAAATAATACTGCACTTTTTGAACACGGTTTGCCACTTTGCACAGTTGTAGGTGGGACCAAAAGTAATTTTTAAGGATGTGGAGGCACTCAAAATTTCCCTTAGAATTCAAAATGGCGGCCATTTTTCAAAACAATGTTTTCAGATACAAAAATTCTTTTGATGTGTCTAATAAATCATGTTTGGTATCGTTTTCGTATATTTCCGACTCGAATAGCACAAAAATAATGTTAAAATAAAAATCCAGGTGAAATTCTAGAAGTTTAACATATATTTAGTAGTATTTTCAAGAAAATCTTCATAGATTGGGTCCGACATAGAAACTCTTTACCCTACCCTTGTAAATGCTTCTAACATAAAATTATTATGATTTAAATGTTTAATTTAAAACCGAAATTCATTTTTTTACTTTTTGGCCAGTCATTGCTGCGGCAACCAGAGGTGCTCAACAGGTGGTTAATGATTATTGGGGCTGATTAATATGCTCCCTTTTTTAACGCGGTTTGGCACTTGGCTCAGTTGAAGCTGGTACCCAAAAGATTTTTTTAAGATGTGGAGGCATTTAAAATTCCCTTCGAATCCAAGATGGCGGCAATTTTTGGAAATGACCTTTGAACTCAAAATTTTGCTCAAAACGACTAATAATATCATGTTTGGTGTCAAGTCCATATGAATTTGAGCCAGAGAACACGAATTTGACCTCAAAATATTAATGATACGTACAGTTTACAAATTCACTACGGCTATTATCACAAATCGACTAATTGATAGGTATTTAGTAAAGAATATAGGTATTTAAGATTTTCTGTTTAAAGCAATTTATTACTTCTATGCCGCGTTCTTCACTAAGTTCACACATTGCTCTCTTGGCAGACTGCTTGCCTTTGAAATTAAAAGCAGACACTGTTTACAATCAGTGAATGTGTGAAAATCTCTGAGTCCTAATGGTCAGTTTGCCTTTGTTACCTATGCGCAGCTCACCATTTGCTGAAATCGAAGGGGGACAAGCCTGATTTTCGTGCGGAAAAAAGTCATCTAATTCAATTTCCCTGTGCTGACTTGCAATGAATAGTTTAGAGAAAAGCTGCTCATCAGTCATCACACTTCTTATTCTTGTTGCCTGCAGACGTAATTTTTTAGTTTAGCTGTGAAGATCTTTTTGTTCACTGTCTTTAAGGGTTGAAAAGTAGTTATTAAGTTATCAACTATATAGTACCTCCTTTACAACCTTATACAGATTGATGCCATCATCTACAAGAGAGTTTAATGTGTCAACACCTTCCCTGCTCACTAACACCCGGCTGTCAATTACTATAAGATCTTCGCTTAATTCCAAGAACGTATTACCAAATTCTAGAAAACTGTCTTTGAGTCGACAACTGCTATGAATCAATAATAATAATATTGTTAAAATGTAACACTAAGAATCCACTTTATAAATTTAAGTACCTAGCTTACATAATACCCACTATAGTGGTATCATTTGTATATATTTTATATATTATATACTTTATTTATACACAATACATTTATATACTTTGATTGAATACTACATAATTAGGTATACATACCAAGATTCAACGTCATCTGCCATCTAAACCTGAATTGCCACAAAATATTATGCGCCCACACACAAGCCTCTCTCATGTGGGCATTCACCTTCATATTATGTAAATCAATGTTTGTTTTCTATGTTATATATTATCTGTATCAATGAAGTTGAATAAAAGCGTGCTAAATCTGAATCTGAAATCTGAAATCTGAAATCTGAGCGCAAGTGTCTTCCCTAAACATAGTCTGGTATGCTGAGTATTGCTCATGTTGTCGAAGAATACTTGGGGTTTCATCTTGTGCGGGAATAAATTCACTGCGTAACCTGCAGACTTTAGGACCTGCAACTGACCACCTCCAAAGAGCCACTGGATCTTCTGTTAGGCCCTCTACACCACGGTCGGTCACCCTTAATAAGAGCATTATTTTGTTCGTGTGCGTTATCTAAGGCAAGGGCAGAGAATGGTCTGGGAGTCTTGTAGATTATATAGTTTCTACTACAGAACTCACGGTGAACGCTGAGAGCTGTGTTTGAGAGCTCTTCAAGGTCTTTTAAATGAATTGTCAATCAGTGAGAGTAATGTGTGTGATCAAAACAAGAAACCAAGGAACTATGCATTTGAGAGATTCTTTGAACAGGTTACAGCTACCATTTTTAAGTTGCCATTGGACTAAACTTTGCTGAGCTTGCATGGCCCAACTCAAATGCGCGCACTCAGGTGTTCATAGGCGCCAGCTCCGTGGGTGCAGGAGAGCCAAAGCACCCACGAGATAGATTTATGTAGGAGCTGTGCACCACACAAATCATCACAAATCATCATCACAACGGTAGTTCTTCTGCGCATCCACACACATACGGAATTGAATGGTATATATGCAAGATTTATTTTTTCAATGTAACAATTGTAGTAGGGCTGATTCGAAACTACCGCAAAGCCCCCAGTGCCAACCACTAGCGGGGTGTAATATAATCTATCACCTCAGTGACTCACTTCTATTTGGTGGGTTTCCAGTTTTGACTGCACAAAAACTACATTATTTTGGTATTGCATTCAGCCCACAACTTTTTTCTAAAACGCACCAAACGCACTCTAAAAACCTGATTTTCACAATTTTCGACTATTGTTGGGGGGCTTCGCCCCCGAACCCCCCGTGTAGTCCCCATATACTACCTCCGGGATATTAATTTCACCTCACCAGTAAAACTACTCCAGAATCGCCACTGCTCTACCCCATAGTTTGTCTATGTTTTGAGCACCCACAGTCGTTCTGAAAAGTTGGCGCCCCTGCAGGTGTTGATGATTTATGCTGAACGGTTGGTAATACATTACCAAATTTTGCATGCATGTTAATGAAGTACTTTTATGTAGATATCCACACTTGGTTGCAAGTAATGAGCCAAAAAGGTCAATTGCGAGACATAAGTCCAAAACGCGAAAAAAAATGGGAAATCCAAAACATGGATTTCAATTCTAGAAATTATCACCAAACCGTTTATATTACGATGAAACCAAATTAACCTGCTAGTTCACATTGATTTAATCGTTGATCTCCAGTATTCAAATATGCGTTAAAATAATCTGTACACTTGTAATAAATTCCCAAAGTTCACCAAAATTGAGTAAATTACGGAGATTTTACGATTTGTGAATTCAAAATTAATGAATTAATTTAGGAGTACGCGTAATGGATCTCATAGATGGATTCTTTATAAAAGTTCGTGTGAAATATTATACCGACGTTATTAACCGTTTACCCGAAAGAAAGAAAAACAGAAAACTTAGTTCCGAGACTCGTCTCCGAGCCAGCCTCAGCGACTCCTCTTAACAACGTCACAAAGTAAACACAGGCCAAGTAAACTCCAGTATTGAGTTTAAATTCTACAAAATATTCAGTTTCTCAATTTTTTGTTATTTTACTTTAATATTGAAGTAATATTTGTATTCTGAGAGTCACTTACATACGAAAATGACTCCCAAACACAGATGAATTTGAAAAACTGCAAGAATTTTGTTACTAAGGTCAACATTCCAAAAACCGCCGCCATCTTGGATTCGAAAGGAATTTTTATTGCCTCCACATCTTAAAAAAAACCTTTTGGGTACCAGCTTCAACTGAGCCAAGTGCCAAACCGAGTTAAAAAAGAGCAGCATATTAATCAGCACAATAATCATTAACCACCTGTTGAACACCTCTGGTTGCCGCAGCAATGACTGGCCAATAAGTAAAAAAATGAATTTCGGTTTTAAATTAAACATTATAATCATAATAATTTAATGCTGGAAGCAATTACAGGGGTAGGGTAAAGGAGTTTCTACGTCGGACTCAATCTAAGAAAATTTTCTTGAAAATACTACTAAATACATGTTAAAATTCTAGAATTTCACACAGATTTTTATTTTGACATTATTTTCGAGTTATTCGAGTCGGAAATATACGAAAACGATACCAAACATGATTTATTAGACACATCAAAAGAGTTTTTGTATCTGAGGACATCGTTTTGAAAAATGGCCGCCATTTTGAATTCTAAGGGAAATTTCGAGTGCCTCCACATCCTTAAATATAAGTTTTGGTCCCACCTACAACTGTGCAAAGCGGCAAACCGTGTTCAAAAAGTGCAGTATTGTCGTTTTTCATGTCGTGTACCGCTACCACTATTGGGGCTTTTCAGTTGATGTACTTGGTTTGTATTCATCTTCTTCATACTCCGATTCTTCAATAGAACTGCGTTCGTCAATTTCCGAGTACTCTCCTATTTTAGGAACTTCTTTGCCACTCAGTGCTCGCTGAAAATCGCGAGCTTTCCGCTCGGCCTTCACATTTAACTTTTTTGTAACTGTCTTGTCAATAGGTCCGATTTTCCCCAAATTGTAATTCCTTTGAAGAAACATGAACCTCAACTCGAGGACAGGAATTTTCTTTGTTTTTTCACATAAGCAATTAATTAGAATTGCACATTGGCATGCATCTGGTGTTTTTTGGCATGTACAGTTGACCGTCATCGTGCATTTACAAGCAGCGACGTCAAAAAGTGATCTTGCTTTAAGTTTAAAGTCTTCTAACCTAGCTTTAAATAAAGGCTTATCTTAATCACGTTTATATGACTTCCTCATCTTAATATAGGAATCGTGATACACATTAATAAGCTTTACAATTCGGCAGTCAGACAACGAAGGAATGGATGCTTTATCATACAAACATTCGATTTGTTTTGCTACCGTAGAGGCTACTTTAGAGAAACTTACTTTTTTGTTGTTTGTCACTAGTGATAAATTGTATCTCTCTTCAAAACAACATCTCAGAACACATTCATATGTTGGCAGTTTATTTTGGAGGAAACTTCGTGGTTCACCAAATATAGGGCAATAAAACTCCTCTCTAGAGTCGGCAATCACACTCCTAGTGCGTATAGTTGGTGACTCATTCATCATTAGCTAATGATGTTAGAATACACAAAACACATTAAACAAACATAACACAAAACAATGCACAGTATTGCACAAGCACAGCACAGACTCACAGCACACAGACACACGTCACACACAGCACCAAAGCGTGTACTACTGTACCACTTGTAGCAGACAGCGAAAGACAGAAGTGAAGGCCAACGCTGCGGTGGCAAGTTGAAGCCTGTGTTGGTGATGGTGGGTGGGGGGAGGGGGGAGGGGTGCGGCAGAGAAGGGAGGAACCACGCCGCGCGTCACGATTTATTCTAGTTCAAACAGGTGTTATTATATCTATTTCAAGTGCGTTCTGGTTCGTTTTGTTCTAGCAAAACGAGCTAGGAGTTGCACAGTGGAAATTGCGACAAATTTGTAAATTTCTGTTTTTTCTAAGACGTTGCGCGAACGGAAAAAAATAGATTATTGATCAGAATATAATTTATTTGGGTTATTTAAACCATAAAACAAGCTTAAAAAACTTAAGCATGTTTGTTTTAAAAGTTTTACCATACTTAAAAAATCTACAAAACAGGCGCGATTTTTGAAATTTTTCATTAACTTTAGGTACAATGCGCGAACGGAAGATGCTTACCGATTTCAAATTCTTTTATGCCGTTTTTCTTCTTATTACAATAGAAAACATTTCCGCACTAAAGCGTTCCGAAAAAAAATATTTAGTAACCAAAAAAAAAAATACAAAAAAGTCGCGATTTTTGAAAATTTTCACTAACTTTAAGTAAGATGCGCGAACGGAAGATGTTAACCGATTTTAATTTTTTTGGTGCCATTTTTCTTCTAATTACAAAAGGCAACTTTTCCGCACTAAAGCGTTCAAAAAAAAAAAAAAAAATTTTTTTCGACCCACCCTAATGTTTATACAAGGCTGTGGCTAAATTCGAACACTTGGGACTTGGTATTTGGCGCTAGGCTATTACGATGTATTTGGCATTTTCAATTTATGAATAAACTAATTAATCTTGATTTCTTGGCCCCACACAAGGGTAAGGCCTAGGCCCTACATAAAATTAGGGCTACCTAGGTTGAAAGCCTATTAATAGGCTAAGCCTAGCCTAGCACCTAGGGCCGCCTTGGAAAGACCTTGGCCCCTAGCTTTTGTCAACATTCACGACACCTCGCGTTTTATTTACCTTTGAGCATTCATGCGAGTTATTTCCACGACGCATCTTTGTTACTTTTATTCTATGAAACGTTGAGGTTTGCCTATTCAAATCGTGTATTGATGAAATAAGATCTTCTTGCTGTTCAAATGCACGTTGATTGTATTTTATAGGTTATGTTCGGCACTACGCTGGGAGAACGTAAACAAACAAGGAAATGCAAAGACATTGGATAAACATGTAATATGTACAGTAGGCCTATATTTGTCTGAGGTCTTTGGGTGTACAAGCAAAGAATACTCGTATTTGTTTGTAATGTTCGGCTAGCGGGAGAGACAGCTGACGGGAAGAACAGCAAAGCAAGTTTATCTCACAACGTCAGTAGAAAGATTCAAAACTAGCATTTTGTCAAACCACAAAAAATCGACGTTATCAAGTGACGTTATGAAAGTGACGTTTTGATCAAAACCCTTATTTCAAAACTTGGGTCCCTGGTCTCTAGTTGGCCATTGTTTGCTTGTTAAATTTTGTAATTTTTTATTTATGACATTCACAAAATTAAACTTGTGACTGTTGGATGTTTTATATGTTTTAAACTACTTGTTGAAAGTTACAAAGTAAGAGTTTTCAAGAAGTGAAGAAGATTTTCAAATGTTTGCTGAAATGGTTATGAATTCCATTGTTAGTATTAAAATTTGTCAAGCTCAAATAGGCCCTAGAAATGAAGTTCAGACAGAAAGGGACATATCAATCACATAAGCAATTCTAAACAAATATTCATTTCCACAACTCCATTCATTTAAAGTTTTAGAATTTAGACTTAACTAAAATGCTAAAAGATAATTTTGATTGCATCAAATAACAAATAAATACTTAATGCCTCGTAATTTAAAGTTGTTTATGACACATGAAAAGTAATGCGATTGTTTTTTGTTCCTCCCCGATGCAGGTGGGGTACCGTTCTAACCTGAAGAACAGTCAAAGCATCTGTGATCTGAGCCGCGTGGAGGACAGACGAGGCCTGTCGAACCACGCCGCCCACCGCTACACCAGCCAAGGAGGTAAACTATACGCGACCATCATCCGCCACAAGCTCCACCACCCCAGCCCCAGCCACCTGACCAAGTACTTTAACACCAAGCTGTACGGCTCGGTGGCCACACCCCTGAGCACCTACCGCCACGGGTCTAGCGTGTACGCCTCCTCCCTCCACAACCCCGCCCTGCAGACTATCCCGCAGTCGCTGTTCGAGAACTCTGCCAATCTTTATTCCGACATTTCTCCACAATCCAAGGCAGTCTCTTCTCTCTTCAGTAAATCTTCCGATGCACAACCTAATGTTCCTCAACTCCCTAAGACCGCGTGCGGAGTACCCTTGTCGGTAGCTCCTTCCAACGATCCGAGCCCGTACACTAGTTTGCCCTACTCGCAACATATTTCTCTCAGCGCTCTCACCACTAATAGGTATGCAGAATCCAGTTCTTTGTTCTCTTTGCCCTATTCCCACGTTGATAGTTTTGGCGTTGCCTCTGCGAAGGATTCTACATTAGAGCTTGATTGTAAGGGTTCTTCGAGTGTGTTGTCCAGTAAGGTTGATGAAAGTGTTTCAAGTCTTCCCCTAGGTAGTGAGGCGAGTCGGAAGGAAATGGCGGCTGTGAAGGAAGCAACTGTGGATACGTCCAAAGACGGGACAAGCGAGAAGTGGGCTAATAAAGTAGCTGCAAACGCAAGGGTAGAACGACCGGGATTCCTTAACTTGAGGTCTAGCCCGAGTAGGAATCGGTTTAGAAACGGGGGCCCGTTGACGAATCAGTCTTTACCCGAGTCTCCGGTCTGTGAAGATTTAACTTCGCCGTCGGGACAAAACCTAACTGATTCAGAGGGTGGAGCTCCAAGAAAGTTTGGTCGATCGCAACGATCGCTCAGTTACTTCTTAGATCTGAATCAGATGGCCGGGGGTGACAACGAATTCTCCAAGGACAAGACGAAACTTGCGTCAAAGTCTTCCGAATCCCTTCCCGCAACCTTGGGAAGGGCAAATGCCTCGAGCGAAGAAAACCTACTGGACAGTTGCGACGAACTCAACGGGAAGACGACGCCGGGAACTTCAGTTCCGATTCGCTCGAAGAACCAAGCGAGTTTAGCAACCGAACGCCCAAGCGCTGCGTGTCGGATTATGGAATTGGCCAACCACGCGGTCTGACAGAGTCCGAAGTGAGATCGGTGAGCGCGGCAGGAAAACAAGGCGATGCCTTCCAGAGTCAAGAGAGTATTCTCTCAAACACTTCCGGCCAGCTCTCGTCCACTGGAGACCTGCTAGACTACTACGAGCAGGACCGCCACAGTAGCGCAAGCTTCTTCCTATCGCTGCGGCGATCAGACACGCGGAGCCAAGAGAGCATCTTAACGGACGACAGTGAGCTAGATGGGTATCGTCTCAATAGGCGACACCGCATTCGTAAATGTTTTGCGAATCACGACTCTCATCGCAGCGCTGAAAACATCTTGGACGGCGACTATGACACCCGCCGGCCAAACAGAGAGTCTTGTAGGAGCACGGAGAGCGTTCTAACGGACGATAGTGACTCTCGCCCCGGTCACATGACCAAGAGCTGTAGTCTTCCCCGCGGTTATTTTGTCGCAGCACTAGAAAACGCTCCACAAAAATCCGACGAATGCAAGTCGCCCTCGAGAAATGCGCCTGGACCGAGGATGTCCATCGCACCGCAAGATAGCATCAATTCGGAAGAGCAAGAGAACTCGCATAGGCCCATAATACGCACGCGTAGTTTACAAGACACGAAAGTCTACGAACGACTCATTGACTTTGGAAGGGAGAGAAATATATTGCCCGGGCGACCTCAGATACCATCCAAGTCTAAACACCTAAGTGGGCTCGTTCGCAAGAATTCATACCCACGTAGCCGGCCACAGACGCCCACAAACATGCACTACAAACAGTTCTCGGCTATAGATAGGTTTGCAGAGGAGCGAGATATTTCGATTGATCTAGGTAAGGTCTCCGAGTTGAATTTAGGGCGTAGTTTGAGTTTCCACGGTCGGATAACGGAAAAGGTTCACGTGAAGATAGGTGAGAATGTGAAGGTGACGGGGCGTAAACAGGGTCTAGATGAGTTTAGGAGTGAAACAAAGTTAGTACGACCACCGACGGCACCCAAGCCCACAGGGCGCATCACCCACAAACCTCCGCCGAAGCCGAGGCAGAAGACCTATCCGTTTTCCAACACCCTCCCACGACAGAAGTGTCACATAAGATCGCGGGGAGAGACGGGGGGTGAAGCCCCTCCCAGCCCTCGTAGCAACGTCGCGAGACTACGCGAGGCTTTCTCCCGCGACGACACGGGCTACACCAGCCTCCCCGACAACCTAGAGGACTCGTACCGCGAGACCAGACACCCCGAGATGGTGAAACTTCTCTGTCAGAGTTTCGAGCGAGCGTTTGCCGAGTGCGACCTCTCGGAAGACAGCTTCAGAACGGCGTCGGATTCCTCGACGCCCGCCACAAGCTCGTCCAACGCTGCGTCGCCCAAGAGGCTGTGGCCGCCCGCGAGCAGAGCGGCGGTCGTTGTCAGGAGGACCAATCAGAGCAAAGCGGCAGGTAAACTGCACGCGCACACCACGGTTAGATGTTCGCACGTGTATTGCGATGTTTTTATTTTCAAACGTATGATTTTACGTATTGTTATTTATTATTTTATTTATGAGCTCGTCTAAGTCATCTGCTTACGTCCTGATTGACTTGTTTTTCAATGAGTTCTTGATTTACAATTATGTCTCAAGATGAAATTTAGTCATTTCGAAAAGACATGATTGTCATTATACATTTTGAATATGTTAAGTAGGGTAACGTTTATGGAGTTTTGAACCAAAATAACAGATTTCCATTATTCAGTATGTTTATGTAGGGGTGAACACTGATAGGATGTCCTTGGGTATTGCACATTCCATCTGCGGTAACAGAGTTGGAGACTGTGTATTATGTGGACATTATTAAGCCTTGCCCAACATTTACATAGCTTATGTTTTGGCTACATGATCAATTGATCACTTCTTATGGACAAGGGCATCACATTTATATAATATCCAATACAATACAATATGATAATTACAAAACTGAGTTTGTTTAGTGATGGGAGGGTTAAAGACGTTACGGCCTAGTAGTGATGGGAGGGTTAAAGACGTTACGGCCTAGTAGTGATGGGAGGGTTAAAGACGTTACGGCCTAGTAGTGATGGGAGGGCTAAAGACGTTACGGCCTAGTAGTGATGGGAGGGTTAAAGACGTTACGGCCTACTAACATTTTCATGGGTGACTGGTGTCACCAGTCGGGTATTTTCTAGGTCCTCGTTAATGTGATAAATAACGCCACCATGTTAAATAGACGTCAGTGTTAATTTTACCTTTAACACAGTTCTTAGAGAATCTGGAGACACATACCGTAATTCTAACTGTAAACTTAAATCATTGCCCTATTCAGGGCCTATTTCACAAACAATGATTAATTCACAGCAATTGAAATAGAAATAATGTTTTCTTTCTGAGTAAACAAGAAAGCATTGAAAAGCTTTCAAAACAGGAGTTTATTATGGCATGTACCGCTTGTTGTATATATAAGTACGTATATTATTTTGTATATTTTCTCAACGTATGCTTCATAGAACTCGTTATGAATGTTATTATTTTCAGTTTGTAATTTAATCTTGAACACTTATATCAATAATCATGTAGAATTTGTAGACGTTTGTTCACTTTGAAATATCAAGAAACTACAGTATAGATTTTTGCATCAATGTTAGGTACTGAAATTGTGAATAATAACTGTTGCCCAATCTTTCCCTGAACTAACTAGAGGAGAACCCTTAAATATATAAAGAATTGACGATGAGTCACTTGTGCCCAGCTTGGATTGAATTTGTTAGTTTGAGATTAGTACAGACAGAATTAGGAATATGGATCAATTCTTCTCATGATCATAGCACTAGTCCTCCATACATACAATGTATACAGTACTCTCAAGTCTCAACACATAATTAAAAACAAGTACCTAATATCGGAGGAAAACTTATCAAGGAAGGCTGCTAGGTTTGACCTTTGGTGGCCAAACTCACCATAATAAATAGTGTTTGTGTTTAATCTGTAGTCTTATGTTAGAGTTAGACCATCTAAGTTTCAAGGTAAGCTGTTGGAATCCGATTCTTTTTCACATCGGAACAATTTACTTTCAATCAAGATGCTAAGGATGTACACTGTACAGTATACAATTGTACAATTAACCATTGCTGTTAATTTTTAATAACAAAACAAAACTATACTGCTGTTTCTTTATGTTCTTGGTGGTTAAATGTATTTTTTATAGGCAAAATAATGATTATGTATATTAATTTTTACTCAGTAGATTAAATATATATTTTGTAAAAAAACAGTTAATTTTATATTGTGAGGTGTTTTTTAAACGTTGACGTGTTAGTGGAAGTATTATCTACCTGGAACAAGCATCCAACGTTCTTGGCACCACGTAGCGCGACGTCGCACGCCATGTTCGATGTACTGTACATACGTATCTCACCGCCGTATCAACAAACACCCACTCGAGGTAACTAATTACGTACTCGCACGAAGCCGTACACTCAAGGTATGTTGTACAAATTAACGTTGTTGGAATGTCGACGGCCATGCTTCTTTCCGTTCAATACGATTTTTACTTCTGATTTCGATATTTTCATTTGATTCTGCAACCAACAGTTCAATGTGTACTGCGTATCCACTAGATATCATTTATCTATCCTCGCCTATTTCCTTCATCATCTGTTTAGTCCTCCTTGTTCCCTTATACTATTCACCTTGCCGAATATCACTCCACAGTTTTATCACCTGACATACTTTCATTTATTAGTAGTAGTTATTTACTTTTGTACATTTTTACCACTTGTTGTAATATAATTTGATTTTAATTTAATTTTGTATTTACAGTGTAGGCCCTACTATACTGTAAGTGTATTAATGCTCAATCATCTCTATTATTTTCTGCACTCATTCACATGTATCTTCTTCTTCTTTTCAAATGCCCGCATTTGGCCTGTGATCACATATTGTATCAAATCATACATTTTTAAAAAAGTGTGGCTAGTTTGATTTGGATTCAAAAAGAGTTAACCTGTTCTAAACTGTGTATTCTTCTCCGGTGCAAAAAAAAAGTACATTTAATTCGATTGACATGACATTGTGTCAATCTAACAATCTTAATTCCTTTATTTTAACAGAAAACGTTTGATTTGATTTTATCAACACTCCTTTCAATGAAATAAGTAATAAAATTCAAATTAAGTTCATTCCAATTTATTTCCTCAACTTAACATTATTGAAATGTATGATTTTAATTCAAAGTTTTTGACCCAAATTTATTCACCCAATTTATGTAGAAGGCTTTGCACCACTAGTGTTAAGTTTGCCCGAGGGGTCAGAGTAGCATGGTAGCGTGTATGATACAAATCACCCCCCCCCCCCCCCCCCCACCATCACACACACACATGGCAGCACTCTTAAGGGTTGCTATTACAATCGACAACAAGTCTTGGACAAGCTATCTGTCCAATTACTTCTTATTCATGTATTACTTGAGAAATCTTCCCAATAGCTATTTAAAGCATTCCGATCAACTGATAGTAGAAGCATCTTGATCTTGAGAACAAACATCAAAATTAAATAGTAATTACGTACATCTTATGTATGCAGCTGTGAATACATCCAAGATGTATTGAAAGAAGGCTTTTAATTCACATCTATTTCAAACTGCTCGATATAATAGGTGAATTTTACCGGCCATTTTTAATACTGAAAATGATCAATATGGATGAAATCATTGTGAAATCACGGGATTTCAGTTTATGGGTAATAACAAACGTTTTAAAACATCAAACTATTTCGTTTTGACATTCAAGACTACCAAACTGTAAAAACACTTGTTTTCGACCACCAAACCGAGCTGAAAACGATGTCGATCTCACATTTCAAGTCTTGGGTCCTGTAGGTCTAGAGAGTTTATTATACTCGCCCACACATGCATACCACCCTGCCCCTAAGTCTGCCGGTAGTGACGTCCTGTATTTCTAGAGGGTCTACTCGCCCACACATGCATACCACCCTGCCCTAAGTCTGCCGGTAGTGACGTCCTGTGTGTCTAGAGGGTCTACTCGCCCACACATGCATACCACCCTGCCCCTAAGTCTGCCGGTAGTGACGTCCTGTATTTCTAGAGGGTCTACTCGCCCACACATGCATACCACCCTGCCCCTAAGTCTGCCGGTAGTGACGTAGTTGCACGCTTTGTTCTCTCAGCCGACAGCGACGAAGACGACGAGGAGCAGGAGGGTGGGGGTTTGCGTCGAGCATGTTCGCTGAGCGACCTGGTGAACCCGGTACCTAGACGGAACCCTGTGCAAGGTAAGCAGCTTTTGTTTTACATCCTTGTTGGTTGTAGAGCTACATACTACTCATGCTTTGTACACACCCTCGAGTACCATGCTGGTTGTAGAGCTACATACTACTCATGCTTTGTACACAGCTAGGGATGTGCGAACGTTCGAAATTCGAACTCGAACTTTTTTTAAGTTCGAGTTCGGTTCGAGTTCGGAAAAAAAAAAGTTCGAGTTCGAATTTTTTATTTATTTTTATTTTACTAATTTCTGGTGGAGTGCGGTCACATATTTTTTGACATGTCAAAAAATGGTTCTCAGTTTGCAGGTACAAATTTTAAAACAAAAAAATGTATGGTGGAGGTGCCGGTCCAGAAGTTACATACTTTCTTGGTGGAGGTGCCGGTCCAGACTTATCACTATTTTACCTATTATGACCGTTTGATATATCTCTAAGTTGGGTTCGAGTTCGATACAGTTCGAAATTTTTGTAAAGTTCGAAGTTCGTTTTTTTTAACTGGAAAAGTTCGAGTTCGAAGTAAAAATAGTGGGTTCGCACAACCCTAGTACACATTCTCAAGTTCCATGTTGGTTGTAGAGCTAAACACTACACATGCTTTGTACACACCCTCGACTACTATTCCTTTCTAATGTTGTATACCTAGATTTAAAATACAGGCCTCACACTGTGTATACAATAAATCCACATTAATTCAAAATTGGTTAATTCCGATTTCTGTTTAATTGTGACGAGGATCGCCAAAGTGTGCCCCGCTAGAAAACGAGCCATATGTATTTTATTTTATTTTATTTATTTATTTAACGTCTATCCTATTCAGTTATAAAAACTGATTTACAAAGGAGGACAACTAAATAAATCTAATTACATAGATGCAGAAACAACAATAAATTACATTTTCGTAAATATTTGAAATAGTAGCATTACAACAACAATGCATTTAACACAAGAATTTTGGTAACAAATTGAATGATATTATATGCATTCAATGAATGAATCAAATATAAAAAAGGGTGGAGAATGAAAAGAAAAGAAAAGAAAAGAAAAGAAAAGAAAAGAAAAGAAAAAAAAAAAAAAAAAAAAAAAAAAAAAAAAAAAAAAAAAAAAAAAAAAAGAAAACGAAAAGAAAAAAACTGATTTATTAGACGATCCCACTCAAACGAATATGAGGTTTGCCAAAAATCAGGAACAGCAAATCAGGGAGTATAATCAAACTTTCGCGGAAGAAACCACCGAACGCGAAATCTTTATTCTTGGGTTCAATCTTCATTTTTGTGTTCAAATCTTGACTCATATATATAATTATATCAGATATATAATTATTTAAAAAATTTCATGTCAAACTGATCACAGCAATGATACAGGACACCTAAATCAAGTTGCAAGCTCCATCATTGGGCGGCAACCAGACAATCTAGGCAGAAAAATATAGTTGAAAATACATTGTTTATATCATAATCAAAGCAATAATGAACAAACAAAGAGAAAAGCAAAATCAATTATAAGAGCTTATGAAGGTAAATTAACATTACACAAACACACAGACAATAACTTACAAATAAATAGTAAAAATCAATTTTTTGCTCTTTGATTCATTATCATTGCTTCAATTTTACTTTTAAATTGTACAATTCCTAGATCAGTAAACTGGCTTCTAATATCATAAGAAATTGAATTCCAATAGGATACGCCTCTGTACATAAATGACTTTCTAAATGCTTCAGAATTTAATCTAGGAACTTCCAATGAGTTTATTAAAGTAGAATTTCTATCACGATCAACAATTTTAAAAATATTGGGTAGAATACCTAAAAACATACCTTTCAATACTTTGTATGTATTTACCAGCACGCTATACTTCATCCTCTCCTCAATCGTGAAACAATCAGACTTAGGCTCTTGCGGAGAATAATGTTTAATTCGAGTTCTAATGTTATTAAAAAAATTAAATTAATGATGAAGTCTCTACAGAACCATTGGGTACTAATAGCCTAGGGCTTATCTTTTGAATCAGTTTTTAAATTCAATCTGCGATTTTTCTTGTTCCAAAGAATTAAGAGTTGAAGGAGGACTACCGTAACCTCAATGTAGGGGTGGATCCAGCACAGCATCCAGGGTGTGGAAAGGGAACCCAACAGCTTATAGGCGCTCCATGCTAAGAAAGCAGATGCGCGCGCTTTCGACTGGCCATTCAGCGATCGTTATTTTAAATTGGGGCCTGCTGAATGGCTACAATTCACCCGTTAAAAGCGCGCGCAACTGCTTTCTTAGCGTAGAGCGCCTATACCTGGTCGGTGACTGCAGGGATCTCGTAGAAGAAAGACACAAATAAATAAACATAATACAAGAAAACGTCGAAACTGTTTCGGCCAAACAGGGCCTTGCTCATTCGACGAGAGCGGTCATCACTTTACAGGATTGCTCTTATCATTATTAGGTGTAACCCTTTAAGTATCAAGGGGGTGTGATCGCCCCCCTGAATCCGTCACTGCTTCAATGCTCGTACACTTTATTTGTTGTCACTAAGCTACGTAACACATTTCAATCACCCACCTCAGCTTATGTTTTGTGTAACAACACCCACGCACGCACATCACCAGTGCTCTGTCGTCGACGGCTCCTTGCAAGTAAGTGGCTCTTTGTCTGTCTTGATTGATATTGACGTGTTTCTTATGTGTTTGTCATGTCATTCTCTGTAAATATTTCTTTTTAATTTTGTCTTGAATTGTTCTTCTGTGATAACTTGTATTGCGTGTTTTGTGGTCGTGGTTGTAGTTCATTCTCTGTGTCGATGTTGTTATGTGTGTTTGTTTCTATTACATTGTGTCTTCTTGCTCTTCAATCAGTGAGCTTGTGTTTGGGGGTACGTACATTACATGATAATTTAAAGTAATTTTCAAGTGTTACGATTTATTTATTGAGTTTCTTTCAATAAACTAGGGCTGCTGGTATATCAACCAAAGAGAAAAGCAATTAGGAGGAAGAGATACATTACCTATTTGTAGACTGTACAATGAACAAACAAAGGAATAAACACTTCTCTTACTCGACTTACTGTATTACATGAATTGAGATTGGTAATTGCCAATTGGCACTAATTGGTGTAAACTGGTATCTCTCGGATCGCAAGTGAAGTGTAGGCGGAATATTGTAGACCCCAATTTAAGCAGCCAAGTTTCCTGTTTAAACCTTGTATAGATAGTACAGACAAACAATAATATACTACAGAGTATTGAATTTAGATTTTGTTTAAAGTAGTAAGCAAGTACCTACACCAACAATATGTTTTCTTGGGGTCAACATTACAAACTCCGCCCTCTCCATTCAGCTTGAGCTTGTTGTTACTTTATAGGTAACTGGGATGTAGGACCGGTAACTGCGCAAGATGAAACAACACCTTGATTACGAAAATGCAAATTCTATAATATTTTAATTAATATCTTTATTTTTGGGAAAGATACGTTTACCTACTTAACTCTAAGTAAAGTAATATTTGCATGTTTTTAAAATGTAAACTTACATTTTAGAACCCTTGGCTGGTTTTAGAGACAATATGGTGCAAGATATTTTAAGGGTTTTATCAGCTTATTGTGACTAGGGATTATCGGTGAATTGTGTTCTGGCTATTTTAAGTAGCCACTATTGTATTATTGTACAGTACATTTTGAATGTTTTAACATGATCTTATATTTTATAAATGAAATGCCGTAACAGAACTTCTTTTGAAATGCATAAAAATAGAATTTGATGAAAATATTATCAGAACTCACAAAACTGGTCTTGGACGTTTGTTTAAAACTTCACCGCAATCGGTTCAGTGGTTTGCCCGTATTTTATCGGACTAAGAGACAATCACAATGAAGTCCCGTTAGGGTTCCGTTTAAGGGACCTATAATGCATTTTTATATGTTTTAGATAATAAAATACATTAAAACCCCTCCCTTTACAAAAAATCTTACCGTTGTCATTAACTCGATCTGGCCCATCCAGTTTCAGGCAAGGTCTCGAAGCCGTCAGTTCCGAGCCGTCAATCTTCTCGGCACGGCAGCAAGTCACACAACATCACCCGATCCACGTCCATGGTGATTCTGAACCAGAGCGACTCCGAGAGCGATCTGTCGGTCGCACCCCGGCCCCGAGTCAACGGTCTGCTGCGACCGACCATCAGCTCTCAGAACAAAGTCAACACCGTCAAGAGCGGTTCCACCACCAGGCGGAGAGGGATGTCGCAAGCCTACTCCTCAGGTGAATCACTTGCTTTCAGCTAACCCGCAAGATATTGAGACTAGTATGTCTCATCACTGGCTTTTTAGGGGTGCCAAAATATATATATATATATTTTATAAAAGAATGTGAAAGAAAAGTTAAAATTGTTTTGTTTTTTTAATATTTATTTTTCTATATTTATTTATTTATTTATTTAATGTTCATCCTATTCAATCACATTATTGTATGAATAATATTCATGATTTAAAATCCAAAATGGTGGAAAAGAACAAAACGGGGATAAATTTCATAAATCACGGAAATTTCAGTTTTGAAACCATGCAAATGTAGCACACATACAAAAATCAGGGAAAATATCTTTCTATCCTAGCATAGATAACAGTTTTAGGTATAATAAATGGGCAACATTAAATCCAAAATGTGGACAAAAAAATCATAAATATTGTACAGTAAAACCCCGGTTTTATGACTTTGAAGTACAAAAAATCGTTAATGGCGGGAAATCAATACAATAAATATGGTCCATTCGAAGTGGTCTACAGAAAATGGTCCAATGCCAAAAGCTGTTCATTTAATCTTGTCCAGTTAATTGATTGACTGAATGATTGATTGGATATTTCTTAAATAACATCCAATTTCAAATGGTGAAGACAAAATAAATGGTCCAAGGCAGAAGGGCCATTCCAATTTATGACTGGTGATGGGCGGAGCTTAAAACGATCGATAGGCCAAGTGTCGAGAGTTGGGAAAGATTCTTATTTCCCAAGTTTATGTCTGTTGAACGGCGCAACACTAATCACGCTGTAACTCTTATTCTATTCATTATTTGGACAAAACTTAAGAGGAATATTATTTAGCACACATATTATTGCTTATAATAGTGATTACTGCGAATTTTTTGACACAGCCGTTAACTTGTTATTACGATGTACGCATCCTACATAAAAAATAATCAAAACGACTATAAACTTTCTCAACTTCAATTGACAAAAAACTACTTATCGGATTTTGACAAGACCTCTTTCAAAAAATTCATCTGACAGTTTAGATAAGAAATAAATAAACTTTCTAGACACAAAGTGCACTGAACAAAAATTTACAGCATGGGTTAATATGCAGCGTGCAGTTTTTCACGGCTCATCCACATGTCAAAAGTGCGTATTTGACATAAAAACACATACACTGCATATGAACCTATGCTATACTAGGAAAACGCTTATGTCCCGCCGCGTTGTTGGATGAGCGTAATTGGTGTATTGAGCTGCCATGTGTTATGCGGATTTTCTGTTGTTCTGTGAAAAAATCATAACAGTTGAAGATTTTTTTTGAAATTAATTTAAATTAAATAAAAAATAAACTTTAATTTTTAATTTTTTTAGTTAATCGAAATTTAAAAAAAGAAAAAAATCGTAAAATAGCAATTTTCATAAGAAATAATTATTTGATTGCGCTCAAATTTCACACGAATATATTAATTCATAAAATTAAGGTTCTGTGAAAAAATCATTACAATCGGATAAAGCATGTAGGTGTTAAGTCAAAGAATTGTTTTAAAAAAGAAAAAACCGTAAAATTTCGATTTTCATGAGAAATAATTTTTTGATTGCGCTCAAATTTCACACGAGTATCTTAATTCATAAAATTATGGTTCTGTGAAAAAATCATAACAATCTGATAAAGAATGTAGGTTTTATAAGTAGAAGAAATATTTCAAAAATCAAAAAAATCGTAAAACTGCAATTTTAATGAGATATAATTTTTCGATTGCGCTCAAAAACGTGGCAGTTCTAAGTTCAGAGATTTCAAAGACCTCCATAAAATTTCATCGCAATTGGAGTATCGGTTTAGCCGGAATCGTGCGGACAAACACACAAAAATACAAAAAAAAAGAAAAAAAACATTACGGATTTTTTTCTCCAGTGTAGTGAAATGGAATCTTCGCTACGCTCATCCAAAAATTTTGTTCAGTGCACTTTCTATCTAGAAAGTTGATTTATTTCTTGTCTAAACAGCCAGATACATTTTTTGAAGGAGGTCTTGTCAAAATCCGTCAGAAGTTTTTTGTCAATTGAAGTTGAGAAAATTTATAATCTTTGATATTTTTGTCATGTATAATGCGTACATCGATATAACAAGTTAATGACTGTGTCTAAAATTTTGAAATAATTGCTATTAGAAGGAATGATATGTTTGCTAAATATTATTCCTCTTGAGTTTTGTCCAAATAATGAATAGAATTAAAGTTAGAGCGTGATCAGTGATGTGCCGTTCAACAGACGTCAACTTGCTAAATGAGGATTTATCCCAACTCATTCCGCCATGTTGCCTCGTGACGTCAGGAGGCGGGTAAAATTCTAGTCGTCAATTCCCATTGCTAAACACATTTTGGCCAATGCCGATGCCAATGCCAAAATTAAACAATTGAAAAAGACCTCCCTCAAACTGATTGACAATTGAATTTTTAATTTGATTGGAGAAGGGTTGACATGTTGGGAAAGCAAAGAAAACATAAATCCCAGCCTGAAGGGCTGGGGGCGACAAAAATGCAGCTAATTTTAAAGTTGTTACCTTAATCCACGACGCGTTTCGTCCTTCTGGGACTCATCAGGCGGATGGTGGCCACTAAAAATCAGCTAACTACATAAACAAAACTCACAACACATAACCAAACCTGTGGAAGGCCACAAATTCTGCATGCATGTTGTCATCATCAGCAAGGTTACTTCAAACACCATTCATACTGAGCCACACCGTCCAGTAAGGGGGTTTCCCTCCCAACTCTGGTGCTCGGGAGATAAAAAATCCATGTCTTACCCTAGATTCGAACTAGGCCCCTTAGCAACAAGAGAAAAGCTGCCCCTTCTGTTGTTGCTGGGCCAGGATGCCTCTTCATTCATACTAAGAGAAAGGATTAGAGATAGGGAAGGGTGGAAACTAAAAAGAACAGCACAACCAGTGAGGGGGCTTCCCTCTCAACTCTAGTGCTTGGGTGACAAAAGAACCATGTCTAACCCTGGATTTGAACCAAGACCCGTGGCAACGAGAGAGGCTGCCCTCCCCACTAATTGAGGAGTCTAGGAGGGATGCCCCCTCACTGGTTGTGACAGCCCCACCAGCCCCATTCCATTGCCATTGATCAAGGTATAACGAGCGAGACAACGAGCAAACGCACTTTCAGCAATCAGTCCTCTGACGATGGAACCCACAGTTGTTCCAAAACGTAAAATTCACACACTAAGTGTAATCTCGCGACGTGGCAAAATGACCCGTTTCACTCCTTCTTTAAAGAATAATGATAATAGACAAATTTGTTAGTTTTGAGTTCAAGTTGGCATACATGCTCTTCTTTTTCCACTTCTGTTGGTATTCTAAATTGATACTGTGTGTATTATACATGTGGACTAAGCCACTTGTTAATGTTGTGCACAAGTTTTGATTTTGTAATGTTATCAATCTAGCAAAAAAAAAAATGCTATTGGGTACTTTTTGTTAGCAGGTCTACTATTAATAGTGGCCTAAAAATGGTTGAAAAAGTATCATATAAAATTCATAACGGTATCTGTTCCTGCTTCCAGTGAACCTGAGCTCAGTTGGCAATGAGGACTCTAGCTCGGAGGAGACGGGTCGACCCAAAGCGCGACCTCGTAGTGCGAGTATAGACCGCGCTCCGAGCAGCCTTCCCTCGGCCCCTCAGCCGCGACCCAGGGCCAACACTCGGACGCAGGGGGGTAGGCTGGGCACTGCAAGGCACTGCCAGGCGGACACAGATCACACGCTAGATGTGGCCAGCGCACCGTGTAAGTCAACCCTCCCTCCCTCCCCCACCACTTAGCCTTCCCTCGGCTTCGACCCATGGCCAACACTCTGACTCAGATATTGTCATAGTCATAGTTGTAGCTCAGCCCTACTTAGTAGTACCTTCTTACAAAATCCATCAATTTTTTAATGACATAATAATTACTTTATTATAAAATAAAAAAAGGAAGGGTTCCTCGTCATCGAACGAACACAAGCGGAGTTGGTGAAAAAATAAAGAAAGTGTGCTCGTTGGTCTTGTGGTTAGCGTACCTGCTTCCAATGCAGAAGGTCCAGGGTTCGATTCCCGCTAAATTCAGAAAATTTTAACTTCTGATTAGGACTAAAGGGCCATTCACAATCAAATTAGTAGCTAACTTAGCTGCTAACTTAAAAGGGGAGCAGGAGTGAAACTTATCGTCAAAGTTGATTTTTTGAGTTGAATATGTTATATTGTTAATCACCATTAAATTTAAAAAAATGTAATACATATTTTTTGTTTTTTTTGTTTTTTTTTGTGCAAAAATTTAATTAATTTATGTTGCTATGACAACCATTGTATATTAACGACCTAAAAATTAATGTATATAAAAAGAACGAGTAAATTCTTTTAAATGAATTTTAAAATTGTTAGCAAAAACTCTAAACTGCTGAATTTAAAAAAAAATCATATCTCTAAGTTGAATACCCTCCCTAAAAATGGTACCGGAAATGTCATTAGTGCACATGAAGTACACCTAAAATATTAACTTTAACACCCGTTTACTCAAAACTATACTTTCTTAAACTACGGTACATATAAGTTAGGCAGTTTTGAAGCTAGAGCCTTGAAATTTTGAGGACTTCTTTATTGAGATATTTTTGACAAATAGTAGGAAGGAAATTTTGAAAAAATTATCGGGATAAAATTATAGCGCATGCTTAGGTCTAAAAATTGCCCAATTTTTTTTGACAATATATATATATGTCTAGAATATACAAATTTAAAAAAAAAAAAAAATCCTACTGTTTCTTACTATTGGCTTAAGCTACCCAAAAAATCAAAATTTGTGTCTCTAAGTTAAATAGTGTTCGATTAAATGGTACCGGAAATCTGCAAATTTAACATGGGGAACTTAGGCCGTTCCTGCCCCTTAAAGGTTTGTCTTGTGGAAAACACCATGTCTGAAACTTAACATTAAGAATAAACAAATCAGAGAGGGACTCGAGCTGACAATTTGGCATTGGCAACAAGCACTGGCGCGATGAAAGTAAACACTGCAAATCTGTATTGTTGCGATTGGTTAAAAAAACATCTATCATGAACAGCCACCTAAAGTAAGAGTATAAGTTAGCTGTTAAGTTAGAGGCCTACTTGGAGACCCAGGCTCAATACCCGGATGAGGTGGATTATCTTATTCCTGGATTAATTTCCATGTAATCTGATAGTTTAAAGGAAAATTCATAAAAATAAGAAATTAGGCAACAACAATATTTGTTAAATAATAGCGTAATGTAGCTTTTTGTTGGTTTAATATTTTTATTATTTTTTTTTTAATTGTAGATTTTTCAGTCATTAATTTTATTTTATTTTAAAATTCTATTTTATCACATCCCAGTAGTATGTTTGCATTTTTAAAACTAATTGATTTGAAAGAGTTTCATAAGAAAAGCTCTTGTTCCAGTAAACGTCCAGCTGTGCAACTCGGTGGCTGACCAGCTCACTCGGACGGCAGACTCGGTGGTTCAGCTTTACAAGAGACTCGCCATAGAAGAGCAGCAGGACTCCGACACGATGCTCACTCACCTCCAGGTACGTAGCCTCGCTCTGCTGCAGGTACGTAGCCTCACTCACCTGCAGGTACGTAGGCTCGCTCACCTGCAGGCAGGCCTCCAAAAATTTACCATAATGTTAGTAGCCAGCCAAATTTTCTAGTAGCCAGAACACTTAAGCCTAATTGTTCAACCAATGCATCGCCATCGAGTCGACAAATCTAATATAATACAACACAGTCTTGCGGGTGGGTGGCCTACCTGTCACGATGATTTACTGCACTTTCCAGATGAAGACTCAGAAGACTCAGCCAAAGTGTGTCGCTTGTGACCTTGTGTGTGCCTTGTGGTTTTGGCAGAGAAGTACCACTTGTCCACTGCCTTTTGAGGTTGGAAATCTTGTAGTGAAGGTCCATTGAGATGGATCATCATTAAGTTGTTTAATGTAGATGAATCAATGCATGAACGCTTGTCGTTTTTTATCATGTTCATGTGACTGAAGCCACGTTCACAAGAGGCTGTTGAAGTGGGTAAAACTGCCATTATTGACAGCAAATGGCCAAGCACTGGAAATCTGTCTTGTCTGGCCAAAGCTTTTTCAATTAGTTCATCAATTGGCAAACCCTGACCCACTATTTTAAACTCATACCATTCTGCCATCAGAGATTGCTTTTTAGACTTATTTTCATCATCTGACTCACTAGGAAAGATGTGGCGCTTGAAGTGATTTGCAAGGAATTGAATCTTATCATTTCCAAAATTTTCCAAGGTATCCTTAGGCCAGAGAAAAGTGTCAAACACAGAAGAAGCTTTGACCACTTCTGTGTCTGAATCTAAAAATCTTTTTTAAGATATTTCACTCCACCCTTTATCATAGCAATTTTGTCTGTTTCAAAAGGTGCATTGTCAATGTTTGTTAGTTGAATATCAACAAATTTGCCTTTTATATTTGTAGAACTGACAAAACTTTTTTCATATTCACCAGGAGTCTGTGTGAAGCTGTTGACCTTATTTATTGCCATTTGGATATGGTTTTCAATTTGGCTCATGAGCAAATTTTCTTTCTGAAATTTTAATGAAGCCTCCTTGAAAACCGTTAGAAAATCTAACAGGAAATGCAGTGTAGCTACAAACCGGAAAGATTTCATTTTCTTTAAAATGCCCTTAGCAACAGCTGCATCATCACCCTTCTCATTTGACACTTCTTCTAAATGAACAACAACAATATTGTAATTCCTAAGAAGAGCAGTGAGAGCTCCCACTTTACTAGCAACCCAACGGATTTGGTGCAAGTATTGAAACTTAATCAGCTTTGTTTGCAACACTTGTGAAACAGCCCCCAACTGTTTTAATCTTTTAGGTGAGTTACGATAAAACTTATAAAGTTTTTTTAAAACTGTGTCCAATTCAGTCAAGTATTTAATTTCACTGACTGAGTTCAACACACTTAAATTGAGTTTGTGTGCGATGCAGTGCTGTGAAATTATGTCCGGTACATTTTCTTTTATTTTGGCAGCCAGCCCATTATGTTTTCCAATCATATTGGCAGCTCCATCTGTTCCCAAACCCACCATCCACGTTCCGTCTTCCCATTTTATTCCCAGCTTATGCATTTCTTCCTTTATACTCTGATAGTAACCATCAGCTGTAGACGAATGAAGAGGGACAATCGACAAAAATGCTTCCTTTACCTTCCTGTCTTTCAAGTATCTTACATAGATAACTAATTCTTCAGTAGTAGATTTGTCAGTGGATGCATCAAGAAGAATGCTAACGTGGTTACACTCTTGAATTTCAACAAGTAGCTCTTCTCTAGTAATAGTTGCAATATGCGAAATAAATTCTTGACATTGCATATCATTTTGATATTCTTCCAGGGAAACGTCCACTTCAAATTTATTCAACAAGACAATTAAGTTGCGAAAATCTGTGAATGGTTTGTTGTGTTTAGCAACGTAATAGGCTGTATTAAACAGCTTCTCAAGATGTTGAAACATTTTTGCATCCATTTTTTTTTTACATGTCGCAAAAGGAGTGCACTCTGGGGTTATTTTTGCTATATTAGCTTCTACACAACTCCTGTGCGTTCTTGATTTGCCGTGCAATCTAAAAGTTTCCAATTTAAAAGGTCCACTGAAGCCTTGAACTACTCTTGAATGCTTATCAGAAATCTCAGGATATTTTGAACATAATGAACATTTTGCAATGCCATTTTCAAACTTTAACCATGTTAATTCATCACACCACTTTTCTTGAAATAGCCTTTTCCCATCTTTTGTTTGTTTACTCTCAATAGAGTCGGACGATGCGCTCGTAGTCGCACTCGCAGTCGCAGGCCTAGGGTTAGGAAGAACTAGGCGGCGGTCTACTGATGATTCTTGTAGCCCTAGGCCTAGGCCTACCCCTACCTCATCATGTTGTTGCACCGGTCCCGTAACCTCACTTTGATCTAGGCCTGCATCTTGGCCTGGGCTCAAACACGTCGCCGTAGACGGAACAGCACTTTTAAAGAACGAGAAAAGAGTCTTTTGTTTCCCTGCCATTACACTTGCATTGCATAACACAACACCGACGGCAAACACACGAGAACTTGAAGACTGAATACGCCACAGGTGGAAAACACTGATGTCAGTCTAAACTAGGCCACTAGGCACATTGACTGACGTCGTGATGGAAACGATTGTAAAACTCGACGAGTCGAAGCAGGCTTGGAATCGATCGATCGAACTGAATAACGACGTGGTGATCTCGGCTGTAGTCACACTTTGATTGGTGCAGCGTGTGGCTTGGGTGGGCGGGTGGGGGATCGGCGAGGGCGGGTCGACTACGAAGCCACGCCCTAGCTAGCCATTGCCGCTGGAAATACGTATGTCGGATAGCGAGCGGGAAAATTTGAATCTGAATTTTTTTGGAAATATCCGTAGTACAGGCCCATATTGTGCTACATTATATGGGTCGCCAGGGTCAAATTTTTAGTCGCCAGTGGCGACCTGGCGACCGCATTTTTGGAGGCCTGCCTGCAGGTACATAGCCTCGCTCTGCTGCAGGTACATAGCCTCACTCACCTGCAGGTACGTAGCCTCGCTCTGCTGCAGGTACATAGCCTCACTCACCTGCAGGTACGTAGCCTCACTCACCTGCAGGTACATAGCCTCACTCACCTGCAGGTACGTAGCCTCACTCACCTGCAGGTACGTAGCCTCGCTCACTTGCTGCGTAACTTTTTAATGGTGATGTTATGTATGACAGGAGGCCGTGTCCGAGGCCCAGCGGACACTGCGTCTTGTCGCCAACCCGAGCCACACAAACACTCTAGACAACGACAAGTTACAACAGCCGACGAGCCAACCGTCCGGCGGCGGGCAGCCCGACCAGAACGTAGTGGCGGCCATGATGCAGCAATACTCGGACATGCTCTTGACCATGGTTCAACAGAGGATAGCCAAGCCTGACCCCAGCTAGCTCTGCTCTTGCTACAAACTACGCTAGTTCGGTGCCATAGCTTCAGCTAGAACTAGACTGTGCAAGCAGGGAAGTTAATAGTTTGAATCGAATCGTATTAAAAGCTTAAGTTAGAATTTTAAATATTGTTTAGTTTGTCTTGCAAACACTGTTGGATACTGATGTGAAAACAATAAGATCAAAGGCAGTTTGGACATTAGTAATGCATTTTAACTTTTTTCTCTTTTTATAGTCCTACCTATATTTTCTTTCAAATTTGATTAGCTGTTATTCAAATTTCGGCTTGAATATTACTCTACAAATATTCGCTAAAAGTATTTGAATCTTGAATATATTCACGAAGGCCTAGCTTGAAAGTGATAGCGGGCACTATGAGGGCACTGTGAGTAAACTGGTCATGTTGGTGAACTGTTGAACTCAGACACTGAGAATCTGTATTTTTTAAATGTATTTATCCCTCCAAATGATTTGTATAATTTGTTATTTTGATTTTTTACCGTGTTTGAAGTTTAGATATCAAACTCGGGAATAGTTCTTTGCTGTTCGAAGAACGCTCAAGTCAATAGCGTGCAACGCGATTCCGTTGATTTCAATGTCTGCACAGATCTGGCCAATGTTCTAGGTTCCGTTGAAACTTGTTGCTACTGAGATAGACTGTTACTTTATATAGGTAGTGTTACTCAAATAACAGTCAACGTAAGAATAATGTTACCCACTCACCACAATAATAAACATTAGCATAGCCGTAGAGTATTTGGTTTCTAATCAAACACCAAGTCGGAACACACCAATATAACGATCTGACTTTACATTAATTATTTTAATTCTGTGTTGTTATAAAAGTGCGTTTTTATGTAAATGTTTGGGGTTTTAACAAAGTTGATGAGCTACTAACCGTTTCTACGTAAATACTATGTTACATCACATTGAATTCACTGATTTTGGCTTGATTATGTGGATACTATATATCTACCTATATTTATGTTTACAACTTATACTTAAATATGTAAGAAAAGTTCATGTTGGAAATCTATAATTCAACATTAAAATTAATGGTTGCAATAGGACTGGATCAATTACATAATATTATTATTATATTAAAAAAATTATAGTTGCCAAAATACAGAATAAAATTCAGCTTGGCTATCTTGAGAAGCATCATTAATAAAATGTGGGCCTATTGTTAGGTGTCATATATCTGGGATAGTTACGACTGCTACAGAATGTAGTAAGTAGGCCTACTGCAGTTATACCACTTCCGATAGATGTAATTCTGAATAAGAATCCAGAGGGCCGTTAAGTTTTGTCCCTGTGCGTGCTTTTGTTGTTGTCATTGGCTTACATTTATTACCAAACATTCTAGAAAATACAGCCGGTTTGCGACGTCAATGTTTCGCATACGAAGTAGGTTTTGTATTGCGTAACTAAGACGGGTGTATGCCTTTGTCTTCCATGTCTTATTTATTCTATTCGTAATCAATTAGGCATCAGGTGTTGCTGATTTCTGTTACCTGGTAATCGTTTCTTCCCAGTTTCTTAACCGAAAGGTTTTCGAGTTTTGGTATTTCTATCAGACGTCCAACGTTGAGCTAACATCTACTAATGTCTAATGTCGCTGTGCTGTCCGCAACGTTTTATTGACGTCGGATTTTATCTCTGTGCCCGTCGGGCGCGTTATGTTATGTTAACATTTCATTCACCTCGGAGTACCGTGACTAATAGCGACTGGAAGAGGATTGGTAACCGTTTCCAGGTAATATTTTGTAAATAGTGATTGACTTTGAAATGATAGGTGTACAAATTAAATGTAGTGTAATTTTTAAATAACATGGAATGCTTTTGTTTGAAATATGTTGAGACTCGTTTGTTAGAAAGCTTTATATGTTACGTAAGTGTGGTAATATGATTGAGCGAAATGTATGCAAAAGTTGAAATTGAAATTGAATTTTACCTTTTGTTGTATTGTTGTACTTAACAGTATATGTTTTGAATTTTATAGTTTATAGTTTTCAGGCTCGCAGAAGACTCGTTTTTTGTTAATGTGTCATAATTTACAAAATATATTGGTGCAAAAAGTCTACCCTTCTGGAAAATTATACAATTTTAAAAACTTTGTAACATTATTAATACATATTACTAAATAGTTGTATTATAGGGTTATGTTTGACCAAAAATTATAACAATATTAGAATGTTAATCAATAATATGGGAAGACATCTTGAGTTTGAAATTTGAATGTATTCTATGATCACAAGTAACGGCCATTTACTCGAGTCCTGGTTCAATAAAAAGTAATTCATCCTGTCATTTGAATAATTCACGTAATCTGGATTCCAAATTGCAGCATCCCCTGTTAGTGTTCTTTAAAATGTTTGTCTGTTGTTAAAATATGTTAAAAATTTTAAAAGTAAAACTGATCTCATAATGCAAAGTGTGAAATAAAAGACAAGGTGTTCCCTGTAGGGCTTATTTCCTAAAAAAACACTCAAACAGTTACTGGTATGTGTAGTTTTCCCCTTCCCCATTCCACCTTAAATGTTAACTCTAGGCTTGTAATTTAATTTGCGTTTTTAAATTTATTGATGTTCCAAATTGATGTCTTACCTATCCCTAGTTCCAAAATGTCAATAATTTTTTAACATTTATTTTTCAATTACTAGTATAAAACAACGTGTATTTCTTGTGATCATCCCGGGTAGGTAAGCACTGTTTGTGTAATGAATGCATTCGAGAGGACTTATAAATGGCTGTTGCACGTGGCGGTTCTTCTCAAGGATAATGTGTATAAATGTTTGTTGTTTGAGTGTGAAAATGTGTTGTATGTTTACGTTTTAATGACCGTTTGTTTTGAGTGTGAGATACAATGTAACATCTGTTTATTGTCTATCAATAAAGAGAATATGTGACTGATAATACCAACATGTTTAAAGTTATTACTTATTTGTATAGTAACTTAGTTTAGCCCATTGACATCCTCCATAGCAATTTAAGAGAGCATGTGTTCATGAGTGGTGTGCGAGTACTAGGGTGGGCCGAAAAAAATCATTTTTTTTTTCAAAGTCGTAATACCGCGGAAAAGTTGCGAATTGTGGAGACTTAAAAAATAAAAAAATCGGTTCATATCTTCCGGTCGCGCATGTGCTCTAAAGTTTTCCAAAATTTGGAAAAATTGGATTTAATTTTTTTTTAAATTTTAGTTGTAATACCGCAGAAAAGTTGCGAATTGGGAAGACTAAAAAGGGTAAAAAAATATTAAAAAAATCGGTTCATATCTTCCAGTCGCGCATGGGCTCTAAAGTTTTCCAAAATTTTGAAAAATTCATATTTTTACGATAATTTTAAACATTTTAAAAATAGAAGAAAATTTGAAATTTGAAAAATACGAGTTATTACAGTTGGGAAGAGGCTAATTTTAACATGTTAAAAATTATCTTAAAAATGTGAATTTTTCAAAATCTTGAAAAAGTTTAGAGCACATGCGCAACCGGAAGATATGAACCAATTCTTTTTATTTTTTTTTACCCTTTTTAGTCTTCGCAATTCTCAACTTTTCCGCGGTATTACAACAAAATTTTTTTTTTACGAAATCCAATTTTTCCAAATTTTGGAAAACTTTAGATCACATGCGCGACCGGAAGATATGAACCGATTTTTTTATTTTAAAAAAAAAAATTAGTCTCCACATTCGCAACTTTTCCGCGGTATTACGACTTTGGAAAAAAAATGATTTTTTTCGGCCCACCCTAGCGAGTACCCGAGCAATGAGTGGTGTGTAGGTACCCGAAATTTCAGAAGGGGTTCGTTGGTCTCGCCAATATCACCTGTGGTAGAAAATTAGTATATGGAAGATGTGTAAAGAAAACCCACACAAAATCATCCTTCCCAACGTCGATCCATTGCTTTTACTTTGGCTACTGGTTCTCTATGAATAACTGATGAACATTTGGAAGAAGAAGGTACTATTCTATGCAAGGCACTGCTCAGTAACTGGTTTCCTAACCGGTTGTTCCACAAGGCTTGGAATAGAAGAACCAGAGCAGAAGAAAATCTTGTTGCAGCTGAAGTCAAAACCAAGATCAACTGCATATTTGCCATATGTTGTGCCATAATATGTGCTAATGAAAACATCAAGACGTTCTTATTAACAGATAGAACATTAGGTGAAATGATTGGCAGCCATAAAGACAAGATACATTTGGTTGGAGGGTTGGGGCGTCTATGAGATTCCATGTAGAGACTGTTCGAAGGCTGGTCAAATTAGCGAAATATAATAATAATTGGAATGAAAAGAAAATGAAAAGAAATGTGTTTAATGTGAATTAAATTTTGTTAAATAACTTGCTATGAATGAAAAATTTAGAAAGTTTGTCGCCGTTATATGAGGAAGTTCTTCATAAGATTGGGAGGTATCAGGTTGTGTGTGCAAAGCATCATATTTGGTTCTTTGCGAACAGTTGGCTTCTCGTCCGAGGCCGCAGACTGTGCATTGAATTAGCTTTTGTGTATGTAGTAGAAGACATAGCCATTCTTCCGTACTCCATGACCCGTCGCCACTTCAAACGTCTGTCTTCTCACCTGCAAGTCGTCATAACTTATCCACACTTTCAGGCTGAAATTGTATACGCTTGCGATATAGTGACCTGAAAAATAATGCAATGTACATTAACCACCAGGACACAAAACACCTTTAATTAAGTGATGAGTAACCAAACTATTATGAATCCAACACATGGGGTGGGATATACAACTTATTGCAAAACTATATGCAAACTATCCCATAAGGACGAAAAGCGTCATGGATTGAGGTAACAAACAACTTTAAATTATCAACATTTGTCACCAGTTGGTGAAAAGTTTAGTCACCCTTGGCTTCATGTACTCTATTCTTTCCAAACTTGTCAACTCTTCTCCAATCTAAACTATTTATTGGATCTATATAATTGACAACAATTTTGTACATAAGACCGACCTAAAAACCCTACACTATACACTATACAGTTATGATATAGACAATGTGGAATACCTAGTTAAACTAGTAAAACGCTTAAGTCCCGCCGCGTTGATGGATGAGCTTTTTTGTAAGTTTTTAGTTTGCGTAGGACCACTTTTCCTTTGCAAGTGCTTTTAGAATGCATTGTAAGTGATTGTTGTCAAGTTTCTATTGTTACTTGTTAATTGTTATTATAAACGTTAAAAAAAAACTCATATTAAAACATTTATTTCTATGGATTCTGGCTAACTTTTTCAACTTTTTCTTTCAAAAGGTACTACATCACCATAACCTTAATGTCCATGTGAAATATGAACGTTGTAGCCCCACCCGTTTGGTCAGAATCGGACCAAATGTCACGAAAATATCGCACTAAAAATCGAAAAAAAACAAACATAAAAGTACGATATTCATCAGAAATATTTCTTCGATTGTACCCAAAAACGTGGCACGTCTAAGTTCAGAGATTTCGAAGGTCCCCTCCAATTTTTATCAAGATCGCTTATGCCGTTTGCCCGGAATCGTGCAAACAAACCGACAAAAAAACAAACAAAAAAACACCCGAGCTAAATTTTTTGGGAGGGTCAGTGAAATTAAAGTCTTTGCTTCGCTCATCCAATTATCTGTATAGATGACAATTAATGTCTTTTAGTATGGATATGAACGGGTATTTTTAATACCGTTCAAGAAAACATCCAAGTTAAAATGTTTTATCACTCGGATGAGCGTAGCGAGCGAAGCGAAGATTCCATTTATCTACACTGAGAAAAAAAATCCGGAATGTTTTTCTCTTTTTTTTCTGTTTGTGTGTCTGTTAACACGATTCCAGCTAAACCGATACTTCAATTTGCAATGAAATTTACATGCTTTATTCGATTGTAATGATTTTTTCACAGAACATTTATTTTATGTGTGAATTAATATATTCGTGTGAAATTTGAGCGCAATTTAAAAATAATTTCTCATAAAAATCGCAATTTTACGCTTTTTTCGTTTTTTAAATTACGCTCATCCAACAGCGCGCCTGAAAAAGTGTTTGCGAAGCTTCCTAGTTATTATCTGCACAACGTGAAGACTTGAAGGGCCAACTTGGGAGTTTAAGAATAAAACTCCAAAACATGGAGCCGCATAGCGGATAAACAGAAATTAGATCAGACTCACCTGCCTTCGGGTTGTCGCCCAGGTGTTCGATGAACGCGACCAGTCGGTAGTCGCGAGATGGGCACGTCGTGCCGTTGTCTTCTTCATTCCTTTTCTGCAAACAACATAGATGATTGGTAACAGTTTAAGGCTACCTCATTTGTGAGAGAATAGCATTCGTTGATTAAAAACAAGATTGCCCTGCATTAATCCACTCATATAATTAAAACTTGTAACACCATGATATTGATAACCATGATGATGGAAATCACTGCCTACTAGATGCGACTCGTAGCAATTGTTAATGTTTTGTATTAATGTTATTGGATGAGCGTAGCGAGCAAAGCGAAGATTCCATTCTTCTACACTGAAGAAAAAAATTCGGAATGTTTTTTTTCCTTTGTTTTCTTTTTTTTGTATTTTTGTGTCTTCTTATGCCGATTGTAGGCCTAATGATTTTTTCAAAGAACCTTATTTTATGAATTTATATATTCGAGTGAAATTATAGCGCAATTGATAAATTAATTTTCATGAAAAACGCAATTTAATGCTTTTTTCCCGTTTTTGGATGAGCGAAGCAAAGACTTCAATTTCACTGACCCCTCAAAAAATTTAGCTCCAAAGTTTTTTTGTATTTTTGTCTGTTCACTATCTACCGGGCAAACGGCATAATATGCTATCTTGATGAAAATTGGAGGGGACCTTCGAAATCTCTGAACTTAGACCTGCCACGTTTTTGGATACAATCGAAGAAATATTTCTTATGATCATCGTACTTTTACGATTTCTTTCGATTTTTAGTTCGATTTTTTCCGTGACATTTGGGTCGATTCTGACCAAACGGGTGGGGATAAACAATCATATTTTACATGGACATTAAGGTTTTGGTGATGTAGTACCTTTTGAAAGAAAAGGTTGGAAAAGTTAGCCAGAATCCATAGAAATTAAGGTTTTAATATATGTTTTTTGAGGTATAGTGTATAATAACGACTAACAAGTAACAATAGAAACTTGACAACAATCACGTACAATCAGTTCAAAAAGCTCTTGCAAAATTAAGGAGATCCCACGCAAACTAAAAACGTACAAAAAAGCTCATCCATCAACGCGGCCGAAAAAAGTGTTTGCGAAGCTTCCTAGTTTAAAACATTTCTTCGACTTATAACAACTAAGCTCAATCCGATTGTAATGATTTTTTCACAGAACCTTATTTTATGAATTAATATATTATTAGTGTGAAATTTGAGCGCAATCGAAAAATAATTTCTCATGAAAATCGCAATCTTACGCTTTTTTTGTTTAAAAAAATACGCTCATTCCAGCAACGCGCCTGTGAAGCGAGTGTTGTGAACGATATTAATTACTAGGCCGCTTCGCGAACGCTTTTTCCGGTCGCTTTGATGGATGAGCTTTTTTTTGGAAGATTACGTTTTTAAGTGGAATCTCATTACTTTTTAATAGTTACTTGATATTACTTGTTAATTATAATTATACACCTGTAAAAGGCTTATATTAAAATCTTTATTTCTATGAATTTTGACCAACATTTTCAACTTTACAATGTAAAATATGAACGTTGTAGCCCCACCCGTTTGGTCAGAATCGGCCCAAATATCACGAAAATATCGTATTAAAAACCGTAAAAAAAATCGTAAAAGTACGATAATCATAAGAAATATTTAATCGATTAAATTATTATTATATAACATTTAGTATAATTAAGGACATTGTTGTTCACAGCCTCCTAAAGCTGCCACTGCCTGCTCGTTATGTTGTTATTTCATTATTTTATATTATATTATATTTTATTAATTATTATATTATATTATATTATAACAACCAACAACCACTTTTTACTCCTAGATTTTTTTTGTTATAATGGTGCAAAAATAAATAAATAAATTAATTAATTAATTGTGTTTAGAGTACCCACTCAGTTATATAACTGATTTTCAGTGGGGGACAGTAAATCAAAGCGACTAAGCCAACGACGCAATCGACGAGTGAGCGATAACCAACCAAAGATCGATATTTTTTAATAGGAAATAGTGTATAGTCCAAAAAACATCATGATCTTAAACCAGACCTACTCTAAAATTGTTTCACCTTTGTAATAGGAAATCAGTGGTATGGACTAATCTTTGGTATGGACAGTGCAAACACCGGGCAAACGGTATATGCGATCTCGATGAAAATTGGAGGGGACCTTCGAAATCTCTGAACTAAGACATGCCACGTTTTGGGGTACAATCGAAGAAATATTTCTTATGAATATCGTACTTATACGTTTTCCCGATTTTTAATGCTATATTTTCGTGACGTTTAGGCCGATTTTGACCAAACGGGTGGGGCTACAACGTTCATATTTTACACGTACATTAAGGTACTGGTGATGTAATACCTTTTGAAAGAAAAAGCTGAAAATGTTAGCCAGTATCCATAGAAATATAGGTTTTAATATACGTTTTTGAGGTTTAAAAACTTTAAAAAAGCTCATCCATCAACGCGACTAAAACAAGACTTCGCGAAGCGGCCTAGTTTAGTAACTTATAGATATGAGCCTTTATGGGTAGGGTTAGGGTATATTATGAGTATCTGTGGTAGAGGGCCAGGGAAAAGTATCTAGTGGACCCTGGATGTAAAATAATACGTACTGTTATTATTATAGCATGCTGTGAGTGTTGATTTGTTGTTTTGAAGCCTGGGCTGTCAACTTCGAAATTATCAATGCGTAAGTGTATTATAATATTATCTATGATGTAAGGTATTTAGTTAGTTTTGAGAAGAAAAGATGGCAGGTAGAATATTTTTGGATGAGCGTAGCGAGCGAAGCGAGTGAAGCGAAGACTTCAATTTCACTGACCCCCCACAAAATTTAGCTCGGGTGTTTTTTTGTTTGTTTGTTTTTGTTTGTTTTTCTGTCTGTTTGTTCGCTCTCTACCGTAAAACGGCATGCAATCTTGATGAAAATTTGACAGGACCTTCGAAATCTCTGAACTTAGACTTGCCACGTTTTTGGGTACAATCGAAGAAATATTTCTCATGAATATCGTAATTTTCCGATTTTTTCCGATTTTTTGTGCGATATTTTCGTGCCATTTGGGCCAATTCTGACCAAACGGGTGGGGCTACAACGTTCATATTATACATGGACATTAAGCTTATGGTGATGTAGTACATTTTGAAAGAAAAAGTTGAAAAAGTTAGCCAGAATCTATAGAAATAAAGCTTTTAATTTAAGTTTTTGGATTTTTTGTGCGATATTTTCGTGCCATTTGGGCCAATTATGACCAAACGGGTGGGGCTACAACGTTCATATTATACATGGACATTAAGGTTATGATGATGTAGTACTTTTTGAAAGAAAAAAGTTGAAAAAGTTAGCCAGAATCCATAGAAATAAAGTTTTTAATATAAGTTTTTTACGGTAAATAATACCAATTGACAAGAAACAAAAGAAACTTGACAACAATCACCTACAATGCGTAGGCAACAAAAAAAAGCACTTGCAAAAGTAAAGATATCCCACGCAAACTAAAAATTTTAAAAAGCTCATCCATCAACGCGGCGGGACTTTAGCATTTTCCTAGTCTATAAATCGACACCTAAGTGGGCTTTGTTCGGTTCTCTTTGAAGTGCATGGATATACAGAACTCTGCTCCATCCCAAATATTATTGGATGTGCGTAGCGAGCGAGCGAAGCGAAGATTCCATTTCACTACACTGGAGAAAAAAATCCGTTTTTTTTTCTGTCTGTTTGTATTATTGTGTGTCTGTGAGCACGATTCCGGCTAAACCGATACTCCAATTGCGATGAAATTTTATGGAGGCCTTCGAAATCTCTGAACCAAGAGCTGCCACGTTTTTGAGCGCAATCGAAAAATTATTTCTCATGAAAATCGCAATTTTACGATTTTTTTCGATTTTTAAAAAAATTCTTCGACTTATAACACTTACATGCTTTATCCGAATGTAATGATTTTTTCACAGAACTTTTATTTTATGAATTTATATATTCGTGTGAAATTCGAGCGCAATAAAAAAATTCGACGAAAATTCGAATTTTATGAAAATTGCAATTTTACGATTTTTTTATTTTTTAACTTTCTTTGACTTTAACACCTGCATGCTTTATCCGATTGTAATGATTTTTTCACAGAACCTTAATTTTATGAATTAAATATATTCCTGTAAAATTTGTGTGCAATCGAATAATTATTTCTTATGAAAATCGCAATGAAAGTAAAATCGTACCGGTACCATTGAGTATATAACTAGGAAACGCTCAGTTGGACGCGTTGATAAGCGAGCACGTGCTATAGCTAGACCCACATTGCACATTTTTTTAAATTTAAAAATTTACGACGTTCGCGTTTCCAGTATTATTTATTATTGCCCAGTATTTGGGTAAACCCGTGTTTAAATCTTTACTTTAAAATCCACCGCCATCTAGAGGACCTTGACTCCTTGGGAAAACTATTTAAACTCTTTGTTGACAAATAATAGACTGCTTCCTCGAAAGTATTTTGATTACTTCTAGGTGGCAGTGCATTAGAAACTTCGCGCGTCTTTTCGTTGCCATGGCAACGTTACTTTTGTTATAATGTAATTTCCATCTACACTACTTATCGGATCAAAATAAAATTAACATATTCGTGACGGACGGACATTCTAAATGATTTGGCTATCTCAGATTTTGTCGCCGTTGAGTTTGAAAAAAAACTTTCGATTAACTTTAATGTAACTTTTTAACTTTTTGAACGATTTTGCCACAAAACTAATGGCATTCAATCGAGAACAAAGCTTGCGGATGGTCAAAATTTCAACTCGATCCGAGCCTCCGTTCGAACGTTATCGCGAGACATACAAACAAAAAAACAAAAAAACAAACAAACAAAAAAACAAAAAAAAAAAAAACCAGTGACTAATTTTTCCGGCAGAGTCAAATGGAAACGCTCGCTTCGCTCGCTTAATCATAAAGCCGGTACGAAACATGTACCACGGACATGCGCGTGGAATGCGAGGATGCCACAGCACACAACGTGGCTGCGTCTCGCCTTGGTTGCTGCTCAGTCGGGATAGGCTACGTTCTCAGACAGCGCGCAAACATGCGTAGCGAGCGAAGCGAGCGAAGCGAAGACTTCAATTTCACTGACCCCCCAAAAAATTTAGCTCGGGTGTTTTTTTGTTTTTTGTTTGTTTTTTTTTGTTTTTTCTGTCTGTTTGTTCGCTCGATTCCGGGCAAACGGCATAATATGCGATCTTGATGAAAATTTAAGGAGACCTTTGTTTTCTCTGAACTTGAGGTGTATTGTTTTTGGGTACAATCGAAGAAATATTTCTCATGAATATCGTACTTTTACGATTTTTTTCGATTTTTAGTGCGATATTTTCGTGACATTTGGTCCGATTCTGACCAAACGGGTGGGGCTACAACGTTCATATTTCACATGGACATTAAGATTATGCTGATGTAGAACCTTTTGAAAGAAAAAGTTGAAAAAGGTAGTCAGAATCCATAGAAATAAAGGTTTTAATATAAACTTTTCCATTTTTAGTGCGATATTTTCGTCACATTTGGGGCGATTCTGACCAAACGGGTGGGGCTACAACGTTCAGATTTCACATGGACATTAAAGTTATGGTGATGTAGTACCTTTTGAAAGAAAAAGTTTAAAAAGTTAGCCAGAATTTACAGAAATTAAGGTTTTAATATGAGTTTTTTTAGGTTTATAATACCAATGAACAAGTAACAATAGAAACTTGACAACATTACAATAGAAACTTGACAACATTTACCTACAATCCATTCAAAAAGCACTTGCAAAGGAAAAGTGCAAACAAACGCAAAAAACGCAAACAAAAAACTTGCAAAAAAAAACGCTCATCCATCAACGCGGCGGGACTTAAGCGTTTTCCTAGTAGTTAGTAATTTTGGAAGCGTTATTTAGCTCCGTAAGATTTCACTAGAAAATTACGCATTTTATGGTGTTATTGGTTTTGATTTCTTTTGACCATAGTCAAAATATACGACGAGTTACATTTTCTTATAGGCGCGGGCCGCTGAGACCATAGAGAACCAATTTTCTTCCCGCCGTCAAAACTTGGTTCCTACCGGGTACACTAGCTCTAAAGTTAATGCGGGCAACCTCGAATCCCCTCCCCCCCCCAACAACTAAGCCGTCTGGGTGGAATTTGGCTCAGAGCATGACTGCTAATCATAAACGGCGAAAAAGAGGAAAAGTCCATCTCGCAAACATCAGCTAGGACGTGTGGAAGTATATAATCCCCGAAAGTAGAGGCGAGCTCTGGCAATCGTCGTCGGGGACCTTTCCCCCTTTCCTTGACGACCTCCCCGACGATGAATGACGACCACGACGTGAGGATCCCTCTTTCTCTCCCTTTGCCCATGGCTGGTTCTGACCAGCATGGGCCCTCTAACGGTTGACGCGCCCTTACTCCCCTTGCACGTGGCCTACCTTACATCACCTAGGCTCCTGTGGTGCATTATGACCTAACGGTTGACGCGCCCTTACTCCCCTTGCACGTGGCCTACCTTACATCACCTAGGCTCCTGTGGTGCATTATGACCTAACGGTTGACGCGCCCTTACTCCCCTTGCACGTGGCCTAACTTACATCACCTAGGCTCCGGTGGTGCATTATGACCTAACGGTTGACGCGCCCTTACTCCCCTTGCACGTGGCCTACCTTACATCACCTAGGCTCCGGTGGTGCATTATGACCTAACGGTTGACGCGCCCTTACTCCAAATAAAACTCGGATCCCACTTCAGACAGAAGAATTAAACTTATGAAAATTAATGGCTTTAATTTATTTTTATTTTATTTTATTTATGATTGAATGATGAATGAATTTTATTTATGATAAAATTTTCTCATTCGTTCTATATAAATAAACGGTCCCTTGTCTGGGCCCGGGGTAGATTTGGCCATCAAGGCTATGCTAATCGTAAAAGGCGATAAGACATCTCCCCGAAACTCCCCGGAACCGGAGGCGAACAGTGACATTTGTCGTCCGGCCACCCTGATGACGACGACCCTGCCAACACGAACGATGTAGATGTAGATGTAGATGTAGATTTATTAGCCTCTTTGAAATTCAGTGGTATACAGGATATACATTGAATATTTGAGTTGTCAATGGGTTACATGTTAGTACTTAGAATTACAGAAATATGTACATCTTAACCTAAAATATGCACTAGGCCTATACAATATATAGTAGGCCTATATACACCGACGACCACGATGTGAGAACCCTTGTTTCTCTCCCCTTGTCCGTGGCTGGTTCTGACCAGCATGAAGCTATCCGACCCCAACATGCTAGAATGTCGGTTGATGATCCCTTTCCTTTACCCAACGAAAGAATGCAGGTGGCTCGAAATTGTTTTCCCAACATAACATCTTTGTCAATTCTATTCACGCTAGCTCAGCGCGGATCTTGCACACGGACGAACTCTGTGATCTAGCACAGATGATTTTTGCTTGCGTTGGTAAAAGATATTTCTCTTTCATATACACAAAGGCGACATTCCTTTCACCGCGCATTCATTCTACCCATACTCCTACGGCTACCAAGCATCTGCAATCTTTCGTTGGAGCAAGTATATACGGTGACTAAGGGAGCGGTCCTATAGTAACACACATTATAGGCATCTTATAAAGTTGTTTAATTTAGTCCAGAATGTTTCCGGATTTGCCTCCATGATGCTAAACCGTGGTCATCCAGCTAATCGCTTTATCACACAATTTCAAAAACTAATCTATTAGCCCAGAGCATGGCTCTGATAATCGTATCAGGCGATTCAAGAGACAAATCTCCACCTCGCTAACATCAGCTAGTAACATGGGTAGTATATTACTCCTTAATACTAGAGGCGAGCTCTGGCGGTCGTCGTAAAGGATCTCTCCCCCTTCCCTTGACGACATCCCTGACGACGACAACAATGACAATACGAACGATGACAAAGACAATGACGACCGCGACGTGAGAACCCCCGTTTCCTCCTCCTACCAGGGGCTGGTTCTGACCAGCATAGAACTTTTCTCCCCACATCCCCTAGGCTAGAGTGGCGCATTATGACCTAACGGTTGACGCGCCCTTGAACAAAAAGCAAATATTCAGTAAACTCTCGTGATTGTGACCGAAATCACAACTAACAATAGTGTTCTTCACAACAATTCAATAAAAATCAAATATTAAATCTCAAATCTAAATTTTTATTTCCATGGTGATACGCATGCGTTAGGCCTATAGAAAAGTGAATGAAAGTGATAGTGTCCGTGTATACTACTAATAGGGAATCTTCGTGATATCTGAGTAAGAAAACTATTTGTAAGTAATTTTACAACTACTACGTAATTCAAAGCCTATAATCTTATACTCATTGACGATTATTATGCCTACATTCAACTTTGAGCTAACGGTTGACGCACCCTTAAACTAACTTTCAGTTCGTTTGACTTGCTATTAGTGCAGTTTTATGTTAGCTGGTTAATTCTTATAAAAATACTGATAAAATATAGTTAGTAATTAATCTTTCTCAATTTCATTAATCCGCTCGGCCCAGAGCATGGCTCTGCTAATCGTAAAAGGCGATTCAAGAGAAAAAGTCTACCTCGCAAATATCAGCTAGTAAGAGGGGGAGTATATTACTTCCCCGAAACTAGAGGCGAGCTCTGGCAATCGTCGTCGGGGACACTTCACCTTTCCCTTGACAACCTCCCCGACAACGATGACAATTTACACAACTAACGATGACAAAGACATAGACGATGACGACCACACGGTGTGTCGGTACACCCAATATAGACGATTATAGTGAAATTTATGACGTAGGCTATACCCCGGACATATTTCTGCTCCTTAATTTTATGTTAGAAGGTTCATTTTTGTTTCTTTTTGCAACACTGTCATGTTCTTGTCTACAAAGTACAAGCTTACTGTTACTACTAACATTTGTACTAGCCTTGTATCACTACAAGAGTTGCTGTGTGTACCAACCTTGAGATCTCTCTCTCTCAAAACATGGCCTCAGATGTATCTTTGTAATTCTAAATTGTCATTGTTTAATAACTAAATAAAACATCATAAATAGTACCTTGAGTGTTTACAAGTTTATTAAAACAATACACTGACATAATTTGATTTTTCCTGTTAATATCTGGCACGAAACGAATTGTTTCTTCCTCCGTTACGAAGTTAGTATTTGCATCGGTGCCATTGAGTATATAATCATAAAGCCGGTACGAAGTTAGTGTTCGTACCGGCGGAAGAAACAACTCGCTGTTTCGTGCAAGATATTTACGAAGTTAGTATTTGTACCGGTACGAAGTTAGTGTTCGTACCGGTGGAAGAAACATCTCGTTTCGTGCAAGATATTTACGAATTTAGTATTTGTACCGGTACGAAGTATCGAATATGAAGTATAATATTGTTTGTTAATACTATATTAAGCATTATTATTAAACAACAGTTATATGATCAAATCACCTGAAACATGTCTCAAATAAATTATTTAATATTGTACGCAAAGAGAAATAAAACAAGTGCAATATGGCATCGTTTGGTTTTGGCTGGTTTTGGTCTGTTTGTCATTCTTTAAACTTCATTATAATAGTGCTTTTGAATTTCCCGGAATTTTTATTTGCCTGGGGAATATTTTCAAAGGTTTAATCAGGTCTGTACATGTTTGTTGGCAACACTGCTAAGCTTTATGTCTGTTGACACTTGCCAGACTTGCATCGTTTTGATAATATTCGTTGTTGTTTTGCCAAGATTATTATGAATACAGTTTGTATAAATGTTTGTGTGACCAAAACGTGTAAAATTACATTATTATGTTTCATAAATCTCCAGGGAACAGGTAGGTACTAAACTTCTTTATTGACCGTAATAGTTGTATCAACATGGAATCATAACCTATTCAGGCCCTAGGCCTAGGCCTAGGCTCTAACTACAAATTCACTTGTAGACCCTACTTCTTAGGTAAAATGATGTAGGCCTACTCAGGGTAGGGCTAGGCCTAGGACTTATCTGCAGCCTAAATGAAGTGAAAATTCAGGTAATATTGGAACACTCATACCAGGGCAGCTCATTTGCATAGTGAATTTTTGTAATCCTCTCAACGAATTGGCTGAGCGCTGTGTTGTAAAATGTGTAGGGCCTAGACTCGGTATAAGGGTAGTTTGACGGAAATGTTATTTTGTATTAAATTTATGATTTTCCTTTTTCTTCCTGAATATTATTATGTAGGGCCTATTTTCTTGGTTTTCGGCCGCGGAAAGTAGTTTCTGGACTTAATTTATCACTTTTAGTTTGCTTGAATCAGTCGTTTTGGTACTAGTTCAGTTGGTGCGGTCCAACTTTTCAACACTGTTTTTTTCAAAGAAAACAATAAAAACACAAGTCCAAATGAGAAATAAATGAAGAACTCATTATTACCTAACGATTTAATTTTACTAGGCTAATTACTCTGAAAATATACCAATTACCTATATAGAATAATGAACTTGAACACAGATTGAACACAAACACTCGCTCATTTCACTGTCATTTGGTCGCCATGTTTGCTGTTTACGTCTTGATTTTACTTACTAGGCCTACCAACCTTTTTCACTAAAATACTTCACCTACAAAGATTTAACGTCGCTATTTTAATTATAAATTACTTTTACCACAAAGGGACTTTCGTTTAAAATAGCGACGTTAAAGGTTTTGAAGTTTTTTTTGTTACTATAGAGCGCTCCATCTTCTCATGTCCACTCTGGCGGCGAACGCTGGAAACGCGCTAGTGAGGATAGAATCTACACATGCTATCCTCGCGCGTAAGAAATTAACTAATTGAGATAAGTATTGTGATGTTCTATCGCGCACACAACAAACAGCACCTTCATGGAATCTAGTCTTCAACATCATATTTTAACAGAAACATAATTCATTCCGTGAAAAAATGCATTGGAGACACTGAAAACGTAATCAAACGCCGACTGGTTAACCAACTATACCTACTGTTATTTTGTTAGTTACACATTTCGTACGTTGAATATTATCTGTCCACAATCCACCTACCCACTTGCCATTAGAGTGTATATTTGCTGAAGCCACTTATTGGAAGATAAGTGACTGAACACATGCACTGATTTGTTATTTCGTGTAAGGAATCTACAAGAAATTACGGAAACAAAACACATTCCCTCTCACTTAGGTAATTCTGTGAGATCTTAATAAAGAGTGGTCTTCATATTAATATATTAAATTCATACCTAGTTGATGAGACTAATTCATTTTTGGCTTAAAACAATCAGTAGCCCTAGATTATATCACATTAAATGGGCTAAGTCCAGATTTACAAAACCCAACCTTGGCCGGGGATCGAACCCATGCCTCCCAAAAGACCACCGAGACCGCGGTAGTGTATTTGTTGCTGAATTATTGGTGCATTTTGATATTATAATATAGTGAATATCAAATTCTTATTAAATCACCACTCCCAGTTATATAGTCCGCGCCCGGCCAGAGGGAGACCATGGGTTCAATTCCTGTTTTTGTTTATAGTATTTATATTGGTATTTTCGTAATCACAATAAAACAATCAAATCTCCTCAAGAGTGGGTGAATAAGGTTTAAAAAATTTAAGTATTGCATTTTAATACCTGGGCTACCATGATTCCGAGAAAATTAAGCACAAGACCAAGTTGACTTGTTATTCCCAATGTTCTTTTATATTGGTGTTTTGCCAGTAATTTTTTATTTTGCATTCTAATAATTTAGGAACACATAATGTTTATTGTTTACTGCTTTATTGTCTTCACTCTTCACAAAGCTTGAGTGGCTTTATTGTTGTTGCTTGAATTGAAACGCTGTGTGCTACTCTAATATTACATTACATTCCATATTTGGCCTATAGATTATAGAACATAACTAAATATTTTGCTTTGATATTAATAAATTTAGTCATTATATTGATATTATTTCAAAGTATGTTGGACTCTGTAACGTTGTACTCTGGAATAATACTACGGCCACAAAAATAAGCGGTTTATATCAACGTCTACGTTCACAGGCGCCCGACAGACTATATCCGTAGGTATTTTAATTATAAATGCTGATATAAATCTATATAAATACTAGAAAAACTTTTAAATAAATAAATAAATACTAGATTTTGAATTCATAATGAGCCACATGATACCTATTCAATTCCCCCAAAACCTTATATATTTACACTGTGCTTGTGTAGGATCATATGGGTTTTTACAAAGGTATCCTCACTCGGCGGCCATGACGGTGCTACGCCCCCGCGACACTAGCGCATTCTCTAGGTGATTTGAGTCCTCTATAACAGCAAAAACGTGATGATTCTATTTTGGATTTTTGTTAGCCTATGTTCTTGTAAGGTTATTTGCAGTGAGCAGAACATCTCAGCTGGTAGGCCTAAGCCTAAGCCGTGTCACTCCTCGCTATGTTTTTTCATGTTTTTTTTGGTAAATTTTCGGTAAAAGTGGGTTTCCGCGTGTTTATTTTTAATTTACTAGTGATTTTGCATGGTTTTGCACAACAACAAAGAAAATTGGTGCAAAATTAGCCATTCCGTCATACTACCCTTGTTCCCCTAGACTCTTGGCCAATATTGTTTGTATTAGAGAACAATCAAGTTAGTAATGCATGGGTTCCAAGCAAGTGCTGCAGAACAGCTGTAGGCCCTACTGAGATACCAATAACTTTACTAGGCATAAATGATTCTTGAGCGACGGTACTGGCTCCGCTAGGAATTGTTCAATATACTATACGGCCAGCGCACGGTTGAGATCAGGCCAGAAACCAACTAACAATCTATGTAAATGTTGAATAATGCTTTGACAGGTATTTCTATTACAAATACAGTTTCAGGGAAGACAATGCCCTAGGCTATTGTAGAATTATGCAGTTGGAATTAACAGAAATGATAATCGAGACTGATTTCGATACCTAGGCCTACTCTGTAAGCAAAATTTCTATTACATTTGGTCATGACCTGCATTATTTTTTGGTAGGTATTATCAATAGGCCTATTTCTCATTCCCTGCTCTCATAGCTTACTAGGTTTATGCCTAGAACATACTGAAACAACTTAACTCTAGAAATTGTGTCCACTTTCTTCTATTCTGGCTTGTAGGCATAGAAATAGTAGGCCTACAGTTTTGGGTAATTTTAGAGCAAACTTTTCAAATATTCTTATTAACTTAGCAAAAAAATGATAAAGATGAGTAGATCTCATTTGAGCTTGAATAAAATTTGATTACTACAGGGCTTACATTAAATTTAACATGCTCAAAAATCTTGGCTGTAATCCTTTCAACAGTTTTCTCAAAACTGTAGACATGGTAAGTTTGCTCAAGTCTGTTGCGCGGCGCGCCAATCGTTAAAATCTTGTATTTCTCCGCAACTATATTTTGCATTTTTCGGTACCCTACCTGTTTCTAAAGAACTAGGCCTAGGCTATTAGGAGTAGGCCTAGAGCTCTGAAATTTTGAACACATCAATTAACTTTTGATACAGTTGCGTAGAGAATTAAAATTGTTCAGGTAGTATCTGTGTAAACAAAAGTTTTGTGAATTTTGTTAGGCCTAGGCCTATGTCTGAAAATGTAGGAAATTTTAAAAATAGAACATGCTACTGGCCTACTGCTTTTAATTGTGAAAAGAAGAAATTATTTAATTTAGAGAAACGATTTGCTCAGTGCATATGAAGCATGGGTAGCCTATATGAAGCAGTGCAAAAAATTTGAGGGTGATCGCATGAATACTTTTTGAGATACATGTACGGTACCTGCGTTTGTCAAATTTAACAGACAACATCTAGGCTGGGACATTTTACCTTAAGAAAATTTCCATTAGGCCGATAGATCAACCTATCCTTGAATAGGCATACTACTTGTACCATTGAGTAATGTTCTATACTCCATGCTTGTACCAGGACAGTCAATATAAGATATTGTGTAATGGGCGGGGGGAGTTCCTCGTGTGATGACCATATTGCATCTCTACTCTATAGACTATGGGCCACACATGCAGCATGCTTGCCAACGTTCCTAGATGCGACAGTTGAAATGTATCTACACATCTAGGTGCCCGTTAGGGCGCCGCAGCCAAGCTGCGGTGCGCTACACACTCGGGCACCTTAAGCATCATTCACAACAAGTTTTAAGGCGTAAGTCGTAAGAAATGCTAGGCGTTTACAACAACCTTGCCAATTTTCATTGGTCCTGCGTATTGTGCATGCGCTTACAACCAGCTGTGGAATGAAATAAGCAGGAGTGGGGAGTTTCCTTGTTCGTGATTGGCTCGTCAGAAGAAACCTGTCGTAAGAATTGGATTTTAGGCAATTCGTTTCGACATAAGCCTTACGCCTTGCGACTTAGGACGTGTTGTGAACGTTCAGATTGAAACACATACTCGGTAATACAAATTATTACGCCTTAGGCCTTGCGCCTTACAACTAATTGTGAATGATGCTTTATATCAGTGTTTCTCAACCTTTTGTTGCACACGGACCACCTTCACAATCTCATAAATCGGACGGACCACCACATTCAAATTTAAGCCCTATAGTTATTGGGGGGGGGTGGGGGGGTGGTCATATAATGGAGAGAACAATAATATTCTTGTTAAAGTAGGGTAGGGCATCGAGAGACGATCATTAATTATCGTAGTTATAGAACTTATTGTTTTTGTAGCAGTTTTACCTCAAACTCTCTCGGATTACCCCCATTGTAACCTCTTTTTTTATTATAGGCCTATGTACCCTTACAAGAAAATACGAAACTTTATCTGCAGCCTGACTTAGTAGTAGGTGAGAAACTAATAATTAATTATTATGAGCAGACAGGTGCGGGTTTGTTTTTTATTGAAACTGGTTATTTTGTGCATTTTATGCATCTTTTACAAACTACGTAAATGCCTCATGATTTTTGCAGGCTTCATAGTAAGAATTATTGCAAAAAAGTTTGCACCTGCAAACATCATACTTTGAGGATTTGGTGCCTGCTGTTCCCACGGGAAATGAAAAGTTATTTGACGTATATCCAGGATTTGATTTTCTTTTAGCACTTTGCTTAGTTTTTCATCAGCAGATTATATAATTTCTTTACTAATTACTATGTGCCCCTTCACCTCCCTTGTGACGATTCTCTTCTCACAACACATGGGAATACAAACGCATTATTTTCTTTTTTAAAACTGTAATGAATTGATTATTATCAAGGTTTTCTTTATTTGAAACAAAATAATACTATTTAATAGATAAAACCACGATATAGTAGGCCTAAATACGGGTACGAGGTATACGTGGTGACTGGTGTGGTTTGGTACAAGGAGGGTTTTCATTTTTTATCTGTGCCATACAAAGTGTGTAGGCCTATCAAACCTATTACAAAGCAGAACTTATGAGCTAGATGCTAAGTTGACAATGTTCAATGTTACGTTCTGTTTGTAATTTGCAAGTAACGCGCAAAGAGAAAATGAAAATAACAGGATGTTAAAAATGTATGAAATTGATGATATAAATTTAATGTAAAACATGCATAAAAATGTAATCTGTCCTCTACCACTGCGGACCACCTGTAAAAGCTCCGCGGACCAATAGTGGTCCGCGGACCACCGGTTGAGAACCACTGCTTTATACAGCAAGCAGAGTTGGGGTGATTTTGAGGTGTCACCCAGCTGTCATGAAACGTGATGTGAACTTAAAAACTATCAAAATCAAGGGGATTTAGGTAGTAGGTACCTGACAACACATGCCAAATTTGGTTGGTGTAGGCCCCACAAACAATACTTCTTGGTGAAAAAAATGACTTGAAACATGCTCAAAATCATTTTAAGGATGTTAGTTAGAGATGGATTCTTCATTTTACCACCATTGCCTATTTCGCCGCTCTTCATTCAAGCGCCCTTAATTCCTCTTGACCGCCGCCACAGACTTCGGTCAGCGTTGTCGATGAGGAGGCTCCACTGCTTTCAACACAATAGAAAAGCAATTTATATGTGTCGTGTTTGAAGCGAGTTCTATTTGGCAACATCGAGGCACGCGTCTCCTACTGGAGAGTCCGGCCTTCTGACGAAGGTATAATTGGTACATGAGTCGGCCTCTTTGTAAACTTAGTTTCTTTGAGGGATTAGCAGTGTCGATAAATTCAGGATTTTCACTGTACCGTACTACTACTGACTACTGTCTAATTCGTCAGTTTCTATTGCCCAGCGATTCTGACCAAACGGGTGGGGCTACAACGTTCATATTTTACATGGACATAAAGGAAATAGTGATGTAGTTCATTTTGAAAAAAAAAGTTGAAAAAGTTTGCTGGAAGGCTTCCAAATAAAGGTTCTAATATGCCTTATACAGGCATACAATCAACAAGTAGGTAACTATAGTTACTTGACAATGATCGCCCACATTGTTTACAAAAAGCATGTCTTTGAGCCACAAGATATTTTACATTCTATTGTTAATTGTTAATTTCATAGCAATTAAATCAACTTTGATAAAATTATTATATTTTAACAAATAAGTAATAGCCTATTGCAATGGAACTTGTAAAAGTAATGAGATCCCACACATAACAAAAACTTGTAAAAATAGCCCTACAGCCAAACCTTACAACCCAAAAGAAATGAGATCTAAAAAAGGGCCAAGCTCATCTACACTTCCACATTTGCGCATTCTTAATTCATAAACGAACAGTGTCCCGTAACAACATTTAGAAAAGCTTGGCAAAATAGAATTTGCATGACCATTACATTTAAATTATTTAGAAAAAAAGAATTTTGATGAACTATTCTGTTTAAATTAATACTAGTTGCAAATTCTATTTTGCCAAGCTTTTCTAGGATGTTGTTACGGGACACTGTACGTTTAAGAATGTGTAAATGTGGAAGGGTAGATGAGCTTGGCCCTTTTTTTAGATCTCATTTCTTTTGAGTGTGTAAGGTTTGGCTGTATTTTTACAAGTTTTTGTTACGTGTGGGATAAATATTTAACATGATGGTCCCACATCTGGGCCCGGGGCAGAAAAAGCCCAAAGCATGGCTCTGCTAATCGTAGAAGACGAGAAAAAAATCCACCTCACAAACATTAGCTAGTAAGAGGGGGTAGGCCTATATAACTCCCCAAACTAGAGGCGAGCTCTGGCAATCGTCGTCGGGACACCTCCCCTTTCCCTTGACGACCTCTCTGACGACGATAACAATGACACCACGAACGATGACGACCGCGACGTGAGAACACTCCTTTTCTAGAGTGGCGCATTATGAGCTTACGGTTGACGCGCCCTTAATCCAAATAAACACAAAATTTAACTAAATGTTTCAAATTAATATGACTCAGGGCTGCATTAGAATCTATGTATGATGACTTGCGAATGCAATTCGTTCTCCTAAAATCAATTGAACTGTTATGATATTACAACGGAGAAAAACTTTAAAAACTTTAATAAATAAATGATTATGTGTTAGGGCCTATTATTTTTTAATCTCTGAACTAAACAATTCTATTTCGTTTAATTAACTATTTTATTATTCCTAATTAACTTATTCAATATAAAAATTTCAAAATACCGTACTTGCAATAAGTACAGCACTTTCCAGGCGGTGCAGTATGACCCACCCGGCTGAAGCGCCCAGTCTCCTCTCGCCGTCGTTCCCCCTCCTTCAAGACACCTTATTTGATTTCTCAATTTGTTTAGTCGGGAAACACTCCCGTAGGTGTAATTGTTATTATTTACTACAATTCAGAAATTAAAAAAGTCCGCCCAAACCGGGAATTGCGGAAGGTCCGTGGTTCGATTCCCGGTTTGGGCGGACTTATTAATTTCTGAATTGTAGTAAATAATAACCTTATTTGATATTCATGTGCCCCTCTCCATTGAAATTAAACAGATTGATTTGATTGGACTTTTACAATAGAGCTGCATCTTTCTCCAAGCAACTTTGAATACAAAGCTAATAAATAATATGACTAATTCCTATGGGGGAAAATTAATTGTTAATAAGAAGTTTATATTGAACCGGAATTGAAAGGCAAATTGTGTGTCAATATAGGGCTAGAATCACTATTTTTCAATGTTGAAATATAGTCAACTTTTGCTGGTGTGATTTCGAGTTTGTGTAGGTAATTAATCAAGTAGGCTCACCTTCATATCGTGCAGAACATAAAGATAAATGCATTCTTCCCCCCCCCCCCCAACCCGCAACTCGTAGGCCAAAGATGAGGGAATGCACCTGGATCGCATCACCTTCCCGTATTGTCCACCTATGTTAATAAGTTTTTATTTAGTCGTAGAACAAATAATGTCAATGATAAAAGTCAATGTGTTTTCTTTTGTTACAGCGTTTCTGAGTCTTGGAGAAATGGGAACAAACAACAGCAAATCAACATGCTGCAGCTGGCTTCCCAGATGCAAAAAGAAAAAGTCGAAATATGATCAAGTAAGATACTCGTCATTCAATATAAAACAATTACCTACCCTCGCTAACCTTTCCTCCACTGCATCTAAACTAGATATTGTTTTGACCCGCTGCAACGTAACCACCAAACTAGAGGTGGGCTGCAGCAGTCGCGGAACACTCCCCTTCCTTAGACGACCTGCCCGACGAGGACGTCTCCCCTCCCCCTGCACGTGGCTGTCCAGTCCAACATGGGTCATCCCCATATCATGCAACGGTGGTGCATTATGACCTCCTTAGACGACCTGCCCGACGAGGACGTCTCCCCTCCCCCTGCACGTGGCTGTCCAGTCCAACATGGGTCATCCCCATATCATGCAACGGTGGTGCATTATGACCTCCTTAGACGACCTGCCCGACGAGGACGTCTCCCTCCCCCTGCACGTGGCTGTCCAGTCCAACATGGGTCATCCCCATATCATGCAACGGTGGTGCATTATGACCTCCTTAGACGACCTGCCCACGAGGACGTCTCCCCTCCCCCTGCACGTGGCTGTCCAGACAACATGGGTCGGCATCCCCATATCATGCAACTGTGGTGCATTATGACCTAACGGCTGACTGCACGTGGCTGTCCAGACAACATGGGTCATCCCCATATCATGCAACGGTGGTGCATGATGACCTAACGGCTGACTGCACGTGGCTGTCCAGACAACATGGGTCATCCCCATATCATGCAACGGTGGTGCATTATGACCTAACGGCTGACTGCACGTGGCTGTCCAGACAACATGGGTCGGCATCCCCATATCATGCAACGGTGGTGCATTATGACCCTACGGCTGACTGCACGTGGCTGTCTAGACAACATGGGTCGGCATCTCCATATCATGCAACGGTGGTGCATTATGACCTAGAAACTTTTAGAAACATTTTTGCAATTTTTTTATCTAACATTGTTTCTTGCCCGCTTTACTTTAGGTTGGTACAAAAATGTAAGTTCGAATATTAATTTTCTAATTCTAAAATTGATTGATTGATTGAATATTGCTTAATGTTTCATATTTATGCACTTTGGCTAATCGAGACGATGAGAGGTGATAGATGAGGATGAAGTATGAACAGAAGGGAGGAGGGGAAACCCAGTTCCGGCACGTAGCCTACTCCCTTCGAAAAGTACCAAGGAGACCAACGGCTTAACGTCCCATCCGACAGGACGGTGTAACTTTGACAGTCATATAGGTTCCTCCACTAACCCGGACTGCCGAGCAGACGTCAAGGAGAACGAAGCCGTTACACTAGCTTTTGAACCCTCCATCTGCTCAAACCAGCGGTATACGTGAGTTTCAGGGTAGAGCGGTCACCCACTCTACCCATGACCACGCCCAATTCTGCTTAACTTCCGTGTTCGAGTGGGAACCGGTTAAACGAGCTCGGCTAAACCGCTAAAAGCGAGATCCACAACTTTACCGAACATCTAGCAACTTGGGGACTGGTGCTAACGCAATTATCTTTGTGTATCCAGATTTTAAGGTCAATGGTTTAACATATATGAATTTGCCCAAATCAGCCATTTTTAAGAGGCGTAACTTTGCGTTGGGAGCGAAATAAAGCGAAAGTGAAGCTATCACGCACTAAGCAGAAGCTTACATCATTGACGTAAGTGGTAGTCATGTTTACAAGTGTTTTGGACCAGAGGTGTATAGAGATGTATGAAGCGGCATGTTCAAACAAATCTTATTGGTTCTTAGGAGTCCACTGAAGCCGCACCGAAGGACACGGGTTTATTCAAGGTGGAGCCGACTGTTGCTTTGGTTAATGTGACCACGCAGGAACAACAGCAGGAAGCCTGCACCCGTATGTCCAGTGACATCATTGCTGTAAGTGGTAGTTATGTTTACAAGTGTTTTGGACCAGAGGTGTATAGAGATGTATGAAGCGGCATGTTCAAACAAATCTTATTGGTTCTTAGGAGTCCACTGAAGCCGCACCGAAGGACACGGGTTTATTCAAGGTGGAGCCGACTGTTGCTTTGGTTAATGTGACCACGCAGGAACAACAGCAGGAAGCCTGCACCCGTATGTCCAGTGACATCATTGCTGTAAGTGGTAGTTATGTTTACAAGTGTTTTGGACCAGAGGTGTATAGAGATGTATGAAGCGGCATGTTCAAACAAATCTTATTGGTTCTTAGGAGTCCACTGAAGCCGCACCGAAGGACACGGGTTTATTCAAGGTGGAGCCGACTGTTGCTTTGGTTAATGTGACCACGCAGGAACAACAGCAGGAAGCCTGCACCCGTATGTCCAGTGACATCATTGCTGTAAGTGGTAGTTATGTTTACAAGTGTTTTGGACCAGAGGTGTATAGAGATGTATGAAGCGGCATGTTCAAACAAATCTTATTGGTTCTTAGGAGTCCACTGAAGCCGCACCGAAGGACACGGGTTTATTCAAGGTGGAGCCGACTGTTGCTTTGGTTAATGTGACCACGCAGGAACAACAGCAGGAAGCCTGCACCCGTATGTCCAGTGACATCATTGCTGTAAGTGGTAGTTATGTTTACAAGTGTTTTGGACCAGAGGTGTATAGGTGTATTTACATTTTTAGATGGCCATGCGCAATTCAATCCGAGTACTTTGTGACGTGGATACTACAGCTCGCGGAACAAGAAAACGCGTGGATTGAATCGGATGATCCGGGCTCGACTCCAAAACGAGTAATTTTGACTGTTATAATTTTACACGTATCATACTAGGCTAACAAAGATTGCGTTCCGTTACATGCTGTAATGTAAATTTATTTCCACATCAAGTGCGAAGCGTGATCTAAATATGAACAGATGACTGTTGCAGATCATACTATAATTTAGCATTTTCCTTTGAAGTTATATCGTATGCACGATTATGATTATGCTGTGTATGTTTCTTATTGGGCTCAGCATGAAAAATAATATGGTTGATTCAAGCATAACAGCTTACACAAAGAACACAATGTCTTACTGTTGCCATGTTCATTGCAAAACAGTAAACATGTATTATGCATTGAGTGGTGTTCTGCATTAGCTGAACAGTTTTACTCTGTGGCCAATGAAATTGTTATTTCGAACATAAACAACCATTCTGTCACTTCAAAGGTCGTATCGCCAGAGTGCGCCACTTGCTGGGGCTGAAAAGGCCTAAAATAGCTGCAAAACATGCATTCGAATATCAGTAGTTTAGCGGTAACTACCTACTCGATTTTGATAATTTTTTTTTTTTTTTTTTTTGAAGATAAATGTTGAAATTAGGACTTATGTTTTGTACTTTTTCCCTTAAAATTTTTGTAATTTTTTTATAAAGCTCAAGTGAAGGTAAATTTTCAAAATATTGTCCAAGTTCGCCATTTTTTATAAGACCATAATATATACAATTTCAAAAATCGACAAAACATATGTCCTAGTAAATTTTATCGTGAATAGAGTAAAAAAAAATTATGCCGATATGACAATTGTGGGCCGAGTTCTAACTGAAATGCTGGGACACTGCATCGCGCCGATATTATAGCTACTCCTGTGCAGCCTTAATTGTTATTATAAACCTAAAAAAATCATATTAAAGCCTTTATTCTATGGATTCTGGCTAACTTTTTCTTACAGAAACCAATACATTACCATTACCTTAATGTCTATGTAAAATATGAATGTCGGAGCCCCACCCGTTTGGTCAGAATCAGCCCAAATGTCACGAAAATATCGCACTTAAAATCGAAAAAATCTTAAAAGTACGATATTCATTAGAAATATTTCTTTCATTGTACCCAAAAAACGTGGCAAGTCTAAGTTCAGAGATTTCGAAGATCCCCTCCAATTTTCATCAAAATCGCATATGCCGTTTGCCCGGTAGCGTGCGAACGAACAGACAGAAAAAAAAACATTGGAGCTAAATTTTTTGAGGGGTCAGTGAAATTAAAGTCTTCGCTTCGCTCATCCAATAATTCGTTATCGTCCATTACTCCAATCCTTTTTCCATCATTTAGGATACATCATCTACCCGGTACGTCATCTTTTCGATATGTAGCGTCTTACATTTTTGTCTACTTCAAACTCTATGCAGATATCTTGACTAAATTCTAATGTTGTATTGATTAAACTGTTTAGTTGAGCAAAATTATTAATATTTTATTGGATGTATTTCATACAAACTCGGTCAAAACCGGAGCTAACATGTTGTACGGACTTACGTCAAGTACTTCCATGTGTACCTATATTACATACCTACACTATTAGTTTGTCTTAACTCTTACTAAAATAAGTCATTTATAATATAGTTTGTAGATGATGTTTTCTTTCTGCTGTGTACGGTCGTGGCCGATTTCTCGTCGCCATCCTTGCATTTGCTCTTCGGACTATGGGAAACCACGAAAACCATGTCAGGATGGAAGCTGTCCCGGAATCTTGAAGTATCATTCTTAGTTTGAAATTTACGAACTATTCTACACGTGTTGAGTATTACTGCCTTTTGAGTCTCGATGTAAACATTGGGTGGAAGATCTAGTTGTTTAATGCTTTCATGTAGCTTCTTCGGTATGATGCCGTTGGCCGATATTACGAATGGGATTGTATTTTTACCTTTTTCTGTTTCCACATCTTCTTGATCTCAATTGCAAGTTCACTATACTTGTCAATTTTTTTCTTCCATGTAGTCTCGACGTTATGGCACATTGGTACAGCAACGTCAATAAGGGTAGTTTCTTGTTTCTTCTTGTCAATTATAATTATATCCGGTCTGTTGTGATGTATAGTTTGGTCTGTTATAACTGTGCGGTCGTAATTGGATGAGCGTAGCGAGCGTAGCGAGCGAAGCGAAGATTCCATTTCACTACACTGGAGAAAAAATCCGGAATGTTTTTTTTTTCCTTTCTGTTTGTATTATTATATGTCTGTGAGCACGATTCCGGCTAAACCGATACTCCAATTGCGATGAAATTTTATGGAGGCCTTCGAAATCTCTGAACTAAGAACTGCCACATTTTTGAGCGCAATTGAAAAATTATTTCTCATGAAAATCGCAATTTTACGATTTTTTTTTTATTTAAAAAAAAATTCTTCTACTTTTAACACCTACATGCTTTATCCTATTGTAATGATTTTTTCACAGAACCTTAATTTTATGAATTAATATATTCGTGTGAAATTTGAGCGCATTCGAATAATTATTTCTTATGAAAATCGCAATTTTACGATTTTTTTCTTTTTAAAAATTTTGATTAAGGCTATTCCACCGCGTTTTTCTATTTTCCAAAATATACTACTAAGTTAAAATATAGTGAATGGCTTTGAAACATGGCTATTTTAGAAAATCAAAAATATTTTTTCCATATTTTTCGGATCCGGTACACGGCCAATATAGCCACCTCAAAATAATTTCAAACTTCAATTCGCCAGGGCACACCATTCAACGTAGGGTGTTGTGCTTTTGTGACATTAATTTTCAACTGTTTTTCTTTGGACTGACTGAGAGAAAACAGATTTATTTTAACAATTGTCTTTCCTGCGAATTTTTTCGTTTGGCGGTACAAATCGGTAAAAAATACCGCCAAACGAAAAAATTCACTGGAAAGACAATTGTTAAAATAAATCTGTTTTCTCTCAGTCAGTCCATAGAAAAACAGTTGAAAATTAATGTCACAAAAGCGCAACACCCTACGTTGAATGGTGTGCCCTGGCGAATTGAAGTTTGAAATTATTTTGAGGTGGCTATATTGGCCGTGTACCGGATCAGAAAAATTTGGAAAAAATATATATTTGATTTTCTAAAATAGCCATGTTTTAAAGCCATTCACTATATTTTGACTTAATAGCATATTTTGGAAAATAGAAAAACGCGGTGGAATAGCCTTAACTAAAAAAATTAAAAATTAAAGTTTATTTTTTATTTAATTTAAATTAATGCATTTTTATTTATTTATTTTTTATTTTTTATTTAGTAATGATTTTTTCACAGAACAAGAGAAAATCCGCATACCACATGGCAGCTCAATACACCAATTACGCTCATCCAACAACGCGGCGGGACTTAAGCGTTTTCCTAGTATAATTTGTTATCTTTGCAATCTTGTACTTTCTCCGGTTTGTATTTGTAGTAAGGTGTGTGTGTGTCAATGAGGTTGTTCTTGATTGCTAGTTTTTGGTGAATAATGTTAGCTACTTGGTTATGTCTGTAGAGGTAATCTGTTTGACATAGTGACTGGCACCCGGATATGATGTGTTCGATTGTTTCACCCCTTACACTACGTTTGCTACATTGATCGTTTACTGTCGCATCTTGTATAATGTATTTTTTATAATGTTTTGTTGCAATCACTCTGTCTTGAATAGCCAGCATAAAATTTTCTGTTTCTCCAAATAGTTCCCCGTTGTTTAACCACCTGTTTTATGCTGTAATATCTACGTGACCTTTGTGTAGTTCATCATAATGTCTCTTGTGTAGGGTCTTTTCTGAGAGACGTAACTCTTTTGAAGCGTCAGTTATGAGTTTTCCTTGTAGATTGACATTTTCGTTTGCTAGATTGAGTGGAGTTAATGATTTGTCAGCTAGCACCACAGCCCTATGCAGTGTTGATTGGTTGCTCTTTGTAAAAAAATATTTTCTTAAAATGTCTAGTTGTTTATAATATAAGTTGTTCAGATTAATTAGGCCTCGTCCTCCTTGTTCTCTTGGAAGTGTCAATCTCTCTATTGCTGATTTAGGATGATGCATTCTGTGTTTGGTGAGTGTAGTACGAGTTAATATTTCCAACGCTTGGATGTCTGTCTGCGTCCATTTAATGATTCCGAATAAATATGTCAGTACGGGTATAGCATATGTATTTATTGCTGTGATCTTGCTTTTACCGTTTAGTTGCGTCTTGAGGTTAGATTTTAGTCGCTTCTTGTATGTATCTATCAATTTTTCTTTCATTACTTTATGCTCAATAGGGAATATTCCACTTACTATTTTATAGTTTATTTTAATTCTTATGTATGTCTTAATAGTCACTGCACTTTTTTTATTTAAAAATAAATAAATTTGTGTAATTTAAACAAGAAGTAAATTGGACCCCCAGTTTGCGCGCCAAAAACGAGCGTGCACCATCTTTGGACGGTACTACGTCATAACTGTGTTGAGTCAAGGCCAATTAGAAACTAAATGTACGTATATTTGTACATATTTTCATACAGACGGCGGTGCTCGCCCATCCGCTCAACAACAAACACAACTCCACAGCCACTTAAACGATGTACATTTTCACCAATTTTTCTCTTTTTGTATGTGACAGGAGATTTCGCAAAATCATTGTGATTAAGAATTACGAGCATTTTGTCTTGAATTTTTGCACAGCCTAGGACTATCATGCTATTCTTTATCTACAATAGGCTTTAATTAGTGATCAAAGTAAGGTTTTTGTGCGAGATGTGTGTCAGAACACGGAAGTGCAGGTTAGGGTTGGCAAGCTAAGCCAAGGGCTTGTCAAGTGAGTAATTTTAGTATTCACATACCAAGGCCTATATCCTACAGGAACGATTGGCCTAGAGCTAGACTGTTGTATTATAAATAATTTTCTACGCCTAGGCCTAGACCTAGGACTGTTTCAGTTTTGTTTTTTGATTGCAATGTCAACTTTTCTCGTTTTCTGGCTAGGCGTTAAATGTAAAATGTCCGCCATCTGTTTACATTACTGTAGGCAACGCTAGGCGCTGCTTTGTTTAAAACACCGCCGTCTCGATGTATGTATGTATGTATGTGTATCCAGACGGCGTTGGTTCAACACAGTTCTGACGTCATAGCCGTTTTTGCCGCTCTTAGAATATTTAAAAAAAGGCTGTTTTTAAAACGGCTATGAATTATTGGATTATTGTTTCATGGAAAAACAAAGTACATATTTGTAATCGGAACGAAATACTTCTTCTAAAAAATCTATTTGTATAGTATTTGACGGAAGTGGAATATTCCCTATTCTGGCAGCTTGTGAGAATCCTAAATATTTGTATACTTTGTTATAATCCATTACTCCAATCCTATTTCCATCATCTAGCTGGAACTCTTCTGCCTGCGTAACCTTACCCTTTTCGATATGTAGCGTTTTACACTTGTCTACTCCAAACTCCATGCAGATATCTTGACTAAATTCAAATGTAGTATTGATTAAACTGTTAAGTTGAACAAAATTTGAATTTGATGCATATAACTTTAGGTCATCCATGAAGAATAGGTGAGAAATAATTAATAATAACTAGGAAAACGCTTAAGTCCCGCCGCGTTGTTGGATGAGCGTAATTGGTGCATTGAGCTGCCATGTGTTATGCGGATTTTCTGTTCTGTGAAAAAATCATTACTAAGTTGAAGATTTTTTTTTTAATTATTTAAAAATAAATAAAAAATAAACTTTAATTTTTAATTTTTTTAATTAATCGTAATTTTAAAAAAGAAAAAAATCGTAAAATTTCGATTTTCATAAGAAATAATTATTTGATTGTGCTCAAATTTCACACGAATATATCGATTCATAAAATTAAGGTTCTGTTAAAAAATCATTACAATCGGATAAAGCATGTAGGTGTTATAAGTCAAAGAATTGTTTTAAAAAAGAAAAACCACGTAAAATTGCGATTTTCATGAGAAATAATTTTTCGATTGCGCTTAAATTTTCCACGAATATATAAAATCATAAAATAAAGGTCCTGTGAAAAAATAATCATTACAATCGGACAAAGCGTGTAGGTATTATAAATCGAAGAAATTTTTTCAAAATCGAAAAAAATCGTAAAATTGCGATTTTTATGAGAATTTTTTTTTCGATTGCGCTCAAAAACGTGGCAGTTCTAAGTTCAGAGATTTCGAAGGTCTCAATAAAATTTCATCGCAATCGGAGTATCGGTTTAGCCGGAATCGTGCTAACAAACAGACAAAAATACAGAAAAAAAAAAACATTCCGGATTTTTTTTCTCCAGTGTAGTGAAATGGAATCTTTGCTTCGCTCGCTACGCTCATCCAATAATAATAATTTGTCACACAATTATTGTGTTACATACCATATTATTGTCCTTAATTTTAAATCCGTATGTATAGATGCATTAAGCATATGCGACAGTGGGTTTAATGACAGACAAAACCATAATGCGCTAAATGAGTCACCTTGAAAAATGCCACGTTTAATTTGGATTGGATCTGTAGCTATCTGCTGGTTTTTCATATTTAGTTTTAGTGTTGTTCTCCATGTCTTCATTACTGTCTTCAAAAAGTTTACAATTACTGGGTTGATTTTATGTATTTTTAAAATCTGAATTAACCATGATTGTGTGTGTTGTTGAGTCATAAGCTTTCTTGTAGTCAATGTAGTTTACGTGAATATTCCTTTTCTTATTGTGTGCCTGGTTCATTACAGTAGAGTCGATAATGAGTTCTCCTTTACTTCCCTGTGAGTTCTTACAGCATCCTTTTTGTTCCTCGGCCATGATATTGTATTCTTCGCAATGCTTATATACTTCATTTGTTATGCATGAAGTCAATATTTTATATATAGTTGGTAGACATGACATAAATCCAACAGAAGACTGCAATGTAGCTGTCAAATCTGAAAGATCACATGGATAAATCCAATTGCATCTCATCTCTCATGAGTTGGGTAGTATGAATATAAGGTTTTTAAGCATAAGCCCGCTTTAAGGACATAGTTATTGATTCATAGATGGAAGTCAACAATCACAACAACTAGCAGTTTTGTAAAAGTTTGTTCTGTTGTCCCAGTGGCTCAATTGGTAGAGCTATGGCAAGTTAAGCTGGAGGTTCTGGGTTCGAACCCCAGTCGGGGCAAACTTTTACGACAACTGCTATGAATCAATAATAATAATTGATTATTATTATCAATAATAATAAATAATAATCAATATTAATAATTATTATTATTATTATAATCAATAATAATAATAATAATAATAATAATAATAATAATAATAATTATTGAAGAGAAATTAAATTATAACATTGACGGGATGTTTTGTCGCGTCGTAATGGTGAATAATTTACATTATTCTTGATTTCCCGACATAGCGTCATCACTGTGGATGACATTTTCAAGGGACTGCTTGCTGTTCTTTAGTTTGTTTGCCTCTGTTGCAAACGTTCACTTCTTCTTGGAACTGCCAGGATGGCGGTGGACGGCTCTATTTGTTGTTGTTGTGGTGGTGGTTGAGGTGGTTGTGGAGGTGGTGGTAGTGGTGTAGGTTGGTCTTGTGGATGAAGATGCTGTTGATGCTGTTGTTGATCTGGTGGTAGTTCTTGGTTTGAACGCATTTTCTCCGCTGAGAGGTGATTAATTAAATTAATAGCAGGAATCCACGAATCACTAAGTTTGTAACCACCTACATCTCCATTCATATTGTTAGGTGTTTTTGAAATTTCAATTGAGTCTAGGGCAGAAAGCAGTTTCTAGGCAAATAATTTTTGTTTCATCAAAAAGAATCTCATACCTTGAGTCAGCCATATTGTCAATGGCATGCTTATTGGTTAGCAATTGCAGGCAACTCGACGTGACCCTTGTTAAATGGTTTTTATGTTCTTTTACCCGTGTTGCCACTGTCCTTAAAGTCTGGCCTACATAGCTACAGCCACACTTGCAAGGGATTTTATAAACTCCACTTCCGGCAAGATGTACTGGGTCCTTTGGTGATTTCAACATGGTAGATATTACATTTAGGCCTATAAGCTTAAATATTGTCTTGATGTCTAGCTTTCAAAGGTAACGTGCACGTGCTATGCGATCAGTAGTAAATTTCACATATGGCAGAGAAGCGAGTTTCGGAGGATTTTCAGGTTTCTCAATTAATCCTTTGTTTACCTCAGTTCTCTTGAAAGCTCGCCGGATGTTGACCGCACTATAGCCATTGCAAGCTTTGCTCATCTGATAACCGTTTTGCCTGGGAAACGAGAGAATTGATGACTGAATGCTTTTGATCTGGATAGTGGTGTGAAGTAGCTTGTAGATACACACCACTACCTCCACAACCACCTCAACCACCACCACCACAACAACAACAACAACAACAACAAATAGAGCCGTCCACCGCCATCCTGGCAGTTCCAAGAAGAAGTGAACGTTTGCAACAGAGGCAAACAAACGAAAGAACAGCAGTCCCTTGAAAATGTCATCCACAGTGATGACGCTACGTCGGGAAATGAAGAATAATGTAAATTGAATCGCTAGATTCAGAAACCCCACAAGTCCTTGATACATAGTTCTGAGATAATCACAAAAAACTATCCATTACAAACGGTTTTATATTTTATGACTTCCAACAAGCAGTTATCTTAAGAAGACCTATTTTGCAATAATTTTTTGACATATATACATTTTTAAAAAATTTTAATTGTTGAGCAATTAATCATTGTATGTGACGGACTTATGGCGTTTCTGAATCTAAGCCCTTTTTATTGTATATTTTTTTAAGAAAATAGAAGAAAATTGTATTTAAACATAGTCTTTTAATGTAAGTTAAATTAAGAAAGTTAAATTCAAAGAACAACAACAACACATGCCAGTTGGCATGTTCTAACATGTCAACTTTAGTAGGCTAAGATTGTTTATAGTGGTATGTAGAGCTTAATGGCTAGTCTTCTTCATCCAAATTCTCTACAGAATCTTTGTCTAGCGTAGACCAAGTAAACAAATCATTGTAGAAGTACATATACTCCTCAGGTATGTATTGCGTAAGTTTTTTTATGTCCTGCATTTTTTTAACATTGATTGGCACCTGCCCTTCTACATAAGCCTCTTTATCGGGCAATGCTAACTCCGCAAAGTTAGTGTTTTTCAGCAGGAATGTATTGGGTATCATTCCATCAATGGTTGCATATGTGCACAATACACCAGTTTTTTTTATAATCATACACAAATTGCATATAATTTGAAATTTTTGAAAAAATTGTTAAAAAAAATTGAAAAAATTACTAGAAAAAAAAATACTAAATAAAAAATACTAGCAGATGAACTAGTAATAACACCTTTTTTCGCTTCACTTTAATAACATCTTGCTGTAAATCTGCCATTATGTCAAAGTGTGTAAACAACAGCTGTGACTGACTCCACAGCCTTCTTGAGATTCCACAGGCTTCTGACAGAAACCCCACAAGTCCAGGACTTGTGTGGTTTCTGCAAATAAGTAAATAAGGTAGAGGGACCCTAAAAGAACAAATTTTTGGACCAAAGTCGATATGCCCCAATTAGTGACTTGTGGGTTTCTGCATCTAGTGATTCAATTATTCATCACGTCAATGTTATAATTTCTCTTCAATTATATCGTATCGGGTTGCGAAAGTATTACTTGTGAAATTATTATTTGTTTTGATTTTTATTATTAATATTAATTTTACATTCATTTTGATTGTCTCCTATAAGTCCTCATTCACACTCATTGGTTTAGTTATAAGAGGATAGGACATACATGTAAAATTGTTTACGTTTTAGTCTTAAGAAATTGTTATAACAAAAACTAAATTCTTACGACGGACCAATCAGACGTCAGTAATCCTTAGGACGACCAATGAAAAGGAGTAACTACATTATGACAGGTCACTGAAACATTACTCACCAATCAGGATTTCGGATTTCTTATAACAATAACAATTTCTTAAGACTAAAACAAAGTTATGTGAACGCGGCCTAACTAGGCATGTTTCGAGGGTATGGACATATCCATAACCATACAACGGCCGACCTGTCCCCTCATGGGGCTGTATTAACCATACAACGGCCGACCTGTCCCCTCATGGGACAGTAATAACCATACAACGGCCGACCTGTATCCTCATGGGACTGTATTAACCATACGATGGCCGACCTGTCCCCTCATGGGACAGTAATAACCATACAACGGCCGACCTGTCCCCTCATAGGACAGTTTAAATTCAAGGTCATGGTTAGAAATAGAAGCTGATGACTTACTCGGCGAGAAAACGGCCAGTTTTTTCGTTTCCACCTAACCCAAATAACCGTCACCGGTCACTTAAAGTGAATGCTCCCATTTTATTTATTTATTTAACTTCTATCCTATTCAGTTTAAAAACTGATTTTCAAAGGAGGTCAACTAAAGAAATCTAATAACATAAATGCAAACAATGTATGGGCGGTATTAGCAAAGGCTAATCTTTGGTATTAGGCTCGGTCTCTGTGACTCGGCCGAACACTGCAGTGGGCCATAAATAATTCATGGGTAAAACACACTAACTTGTAACGGAACTTCCCATCTCTCATGAGTGACATAACTGCATGTTTACCTTCTGCCTTGTCATAAGAATGTTATTTCTTGTACATTTCCAGCTCACACACCCGACGCTATTCATGAAGGAGCGGAGAGGGCAGGGCGCTGCTCCGTCCCCACTAAAAGAGCGGAGGGCTCTGGGGACGGACAGCGCCCATCGTTCGAAGGGCATGGAGGAGCGGAGAGCTCAGGGTGCTGCTCCGTCCCCACTAAAAGAGCGGAGGGCTCTGGGGACGGACAGCGCCCTGCACATAGCTTGTACTTGTGGTGATCTGGACAAGGTCAAGGCTTTTTTGGATGAATTTGGAGAGCAGGGGAAGAAAAATGAAATAAATCGAAGAAACGGTGATGGACAAACATGTGTCCACATTGCCTCCTTCTTTGGGCATCACCATATTCTTAAATTCTTATTAAAACATGGTGGGGACCAATTCAAGATCAATGACTTCGGAAGAAACGCGCTTCATGTCGCCGCCCGGCGTGGGTATTTGTACTGCATTCATGCACTCCTCAAAAGTGTGGCAGGGAGCCAAAGCGCCGCGAAGACCTATGTTAACAGTAGAGATCATAAGAAAGATCCTCCCCTGATCCTCGCGGCTTACAATGGTAACCCACGTGTGATATATACTCTCCTTGCTGCGGGAGCGGACATGTTCGCCCGCGGTTCCGGACGTCGTACAGCCCTACATGCTGCTGTTTCCCACAACAGGGACAAGGCGGTGGCCTTTATTGTTGATCAACTTGAAGCGGACACCGTTATCAGCTTTGTCAATAAGGTTGACTGCCAGGGTAACTCTGCAAAAGACCTGGCACAAAAATATAATTACATCCAAATTCTCGAATTCCTCTCAAAATTTAACTAGCCTCTAATAAAAAAATGTGATGTTTCTTCTGTAATCTTAATATGTACCTTAAAATTGCAAATCTTCTATTGAAAGTGTTTTTATTATGTCTGTTGGTGTGTTAGCTTTTACCGAGGGAGACCATTGTAATATTGGATATTGCTTAACGGGCCGGGGCCACATCACCGAATATCCACTGCACACAATACCCACAACACCGAATTCACAGTTGAAAAATGTTAAAGTATTTCTGAATGGGTCGTAAGACCGAATAATTTTATTTTCAGAGTCTAAACACAGTATAGGCCGCATCACCGAAAACCCACAACACACAATTGCCACAAGACCGAAAATCGGTTAAATCTAAAGTAAGTTGTGAAGAACGACCCGTCCTGCTAGGGCCACAACACCGAATTCTTCGGTCTTGTGGCAATTGTGTGCTGTGGATACCTGTGTCGAAAATATTCGGTCTTGTGGGGTAATCATTTTTTTGGTGTTGTGGCTATTGTGTGCACTGGATATTCGATGCTGTCATTCGGTCTTACGACCTATCCTGTATATGCCACAACACCGAATCATTCGGTGTTACGACCCATCCAGTATGTGCCACAACACCGAAACTTTCGGTCTTACGACCCATCCAGTATGTGCCACAATACCGAAACTTTCGGTCTTACGACAGGGCATGCCACACGACCAATTCTGAAATACTTTAACATTTTTCATCTGTGAATTCGGTGTTGTTGGTATTGTGTGCAGTGGATATTCGGTGAATGTGATGATCAAAACGATGTTTTTGAAACGTCACTGTTTCACCCACCCTGCGTAAACTCCTCTATGCAACCCGCTAGACTTAGGAGAGTTGAAGTAGGCATCTGACAAGGCGCGACACTGTCAGCCTAATGATTATTGGTTGCTCTAGTACCAAGCTTATCCGCTAGTTGGGCGCTACTGGTCAAATCTACGCGGGATTCGAACTTGGATGGGATGAAAGTGCTCCTCGTAAGCTGACAAATTATTGTCAGACGTCTGTGAATGAAGAGCTGGTTCTCTTTTATACATTCTAAAATAATATCAATTCACGACAGAAATATACTGAAACAAAGATAAATGATAAATCACTATGTTTTAATCCCCCTGCAGGACCCAAGGGTTCCTACGCCATTGTAATGGAAGGTTAGCTTGAGCCTTAGGTGTCTCATCTCCAACCGTTGTTACATAAGTTACGCTTTTAGGTTTATGTATAAACGCCTTTTGCATGTTAAAGTTTGGAAACCCATTCATAGATAAGGGTTTACGGAGACTAGACAGTTCTTCTTCAATGGTCTCTTCATCTGATATTCGTTTTCAACGACTATACTTTGGGAACCAAAAACACTTTATCACACATAAAAAATCCCTTAAATCCCCATCGGGTGGGTGGTATCAATCATCCCCTAAATGAAAATGTTAATAATTGAATTGTGAAAAATCGTTTTATAATTTAAAACCCAACAACCATGGTACGTACTTAATTAAAGCATATTTATTGTACTATTTAATAAAAAAATGTTTTAATTGATAGCTCTGTATCGGTCAATTTAAATCGTTTTTTTTTGGGGGGGGGGGAGGATGGGGGGGAATAGTTCGGTACAATAATGTTTTATTTTCTCTCGTTGTTATAAATAGTAATTAAATATAGCTTAGTTTAAAAACCATAAGACAATAATGGCATAAAGATGGTATATAACTGTGTATGTAAACGTACCTAGAATTCAGATAAATGACTACAAACTTGTGGCTTCATTGTAACAATAACCTCTTTATGCCAGTGTGGCTTTTAACTTTGCTATATCTTCTTACAATCTATCTACTTACAACATTGTGACAAACATAAAACATTATTGTGGCAGTAGAGATGAAACGTTTTACGAATATATTTCAAAAATACAAATTTTGACCTGAACACCAAATACTCATAATTTTGTAACAATTAAAAAACTGTACAGGCTAGTATTAGTAGATTTAAGGAAAACGCCAAAGTCGTAAAACGAGTCCAATGTTGAGTACCCGGAAACTTTCGAATTTAATATGATAGGCTAGGGAGGAGAGACACATGCTGGATCCAGCCTTAGGTAGGGGGAGGAAAGGGAATGTTACATGGATTCTCAACACATGGCTCGCTCATTCGTCTAATGCAGTGGCGTAAATGAGAACCCGACGCCCCCGGGGGGCAAGGGGGGGGGGGGGGGGGGGGGGGGGGGGGTTCGGTGTGTAAGAGGGTTCGGCCCGCAAAACGAACAGATCTTTTTTTTGTCATACCAATTTCAAATTGTGTCTATTTTTTATACACACAAGAAAACTTAATACATTATTTTAACAACTAAATCACCAACTTGCATCTCCATTCTCTAGTTCCAAAATTTTAATTTGAGTTTCGTTATAACACTGTTAAACATCGAATAACAATTTCAAAATTGTAGTAAATGTTGGGACCCTACGAGCTTTCGAAAGTTTCGTCAGAACGAAATAACACGTAAAAATTGTTTGAAAATGGGGTTAAATAAGTCAAAATGCAAATTTCATGTAAAATAATATTTTCTTCAGCTGTACCAAAAGCCGTGGCAATCGTTACAGTACAATTATCTGTACATACATTTCTTCGATGAAAAGCAGTATTAACATCAACGACATGTTGGAGGGTTTCGAAGGTCACCTGAAAAATTCTCCAAGATCGGAATATTCGTTAAGAGTGAACAAACTTAAATAGAAAAATAGTAAGATTTCGATGTTTATAAGATTTTTTTATCGTACCCAAAAAAGAGACAGGCCTAAGTTCAGAGATTTCGAAGGTCCTCTGAAAATTTAATCAAGATCGGAGTAGCCATTTTCCGGTAGAGCGCGAACAGACAAAAAACATTGAAAAAAAAAACACGAGGTATTTTTCTCATAGCTAAATGAAAGTCTTCACTACGAAAGCAACGTTGATCCAATCTAATAAAAGACCAAAGGTACCAAAGGGAGGGGGAGTAGTAGTTTTATACGGAAATCATTACTCATATAATGAAGCCAAAGTAGTTTACAGCAATTACATAATTTTAAGGTGTATGGAGAATTATACCTAAAAGTAATCTGATTGTTTCGTTGTGATCGATTTGACTCATTACCTAGGGGTCCCGTCCCGAAACGTTTCTTGCGGGGCAATTTGCGTTACGCCTTGGGTTCAATAATCCGTTGAATATTTTTGATTATACTGCCGAATTGTGTTATTGTATTTAATATATTTTTTTAGTTACTAGCGCACATTGTGGTCTTGCGTACGTAGGTTTGATAATTATCACTTTGTCGCAAATAAAATAGTGCCAGCACGGTCAATTATTGTCAAAGTTAATACTGATAGCATTGCATTGCTAATCCTCCCCCCCCCCCTCCTCCCCGCCTCGCACACACAATAATTTTAAAAGTATAATAATGCTGCATTTTTATGCATGTATTACATAGTACAGTATATACTTACACGTAAGACAATAGTGTGCCACCCTTGTGCATGAACTAAGATATTAGAAAATATGGTAATTTTTTGTTTTGATGCATTAACTACTGGATTATACTTTCAAAACGCGTGAATCGTGTTGAGAAATCGTAATATATATATATGTTAGTACTTTAGACAGAAATTAAAAAAGTGACTACACCGGGGTTTGAACCCGGGAACCTTAGCTTACCGGGCTATGTTCTTACCAACTGAGCTATGCGGCCACCAATTTAAAACTGTCTTAATTTTTGGTCTGTTTTGTACATTGTTAATAACGTGTGTAGAGCAGATTGCACTGCCTATTATAGACTACACATGAAATTAACTTGGAGAAATACAAGCCAACAAAGGTTAAACATATCTATATATATTTAATGTTTTTTCTAGTATTTGCCATTCAGTGAAATGCTAAATAATTATTGTTGAACCCCGAACTAAATAACGCACTGACACTGTTCGATTCACATCGCGCAATTATATAGTATCTCATCCAGGGATGCATTCGTACCCGTGCGGGCCGGGGCGCGGCGCCTTGCTACTAAATTAGAGGCCAAGACGGCGCCCTGGCTGAGATTTTATGTACAACCAGGACGCACCTATAGGCTAAAATGTGAAATACCGAACTAGTATGCCTATTTTTCAGCTTTTTCTTACCCCTTCGCCCTTATACACTATTCAGATGTTATTCTAAATCTTTCCAATGCTATCACAGAAATAAAGTGAATAAATCATCTTCGTTGGCGGATTAAATAGTTGAAAGTGTTGTATTATTTAATGATTCGGACACTTGCAGTTATTTTGAGTAACTAGTAGGCGTAAGTAAAATCTAGGTGCCCGTTAGGGCGCCGCAGCCAAGCCGCGGTGCGCTACACACTCAAGCACCTTATACACCAAGCAGAGTTGGGGTGATTTCGAGGTGTTACCCAGCCGTCATGTAACGTGATGTGAACTTGAAAACTATCACAATCGAGGGGATTTAGGTACCTGACAACACATGCAAAATTTATTGGGGTACGATTATTCCTTCTTGGTGAAAAAATGGCTTGAAACATGCTCAAAATCACTTTAAGGATGTTAGCTACTGCCTACTACTCCTACTACTGCCTACTACTGCTCACATCTAATACGTCGGCCCGCGATTCTGACCAGACGGGTGGGACTACAATGTTCATATTTTTACATGGACATTAAGGTTATAGAATGATAGTCTCTTTTGAAAAAAAAAGTTGAAAAAGTTTGTTGGAAGGCTTCCAAATAAAGGTTTTAAAATAAGCCTTAAACACTTGGCATACAATCAACAAGTAACCATAGTTACTTGACACTTGTTGACGGTATAAGCAGAGTTAGGCGGGAAAGTGCGATACGTAAACAAATAGCGGACATTTAAAATTTTTCTTCTTTGTGTGGAACGAGAAAAGGTGTCATTATACTCTCATAAAACAAATCAGAAACCGTCCCTGGCCTAGGCCCAGATGTGGAAAATTATTTATAATGCAAAAGTGTAGGTCTAAGTTCCATTTGGCTATAGGACTAGTAAAATTCATACTTACATTACATGTTTGACAAGCCTAGCCAACCCTATGCCAGCACAACATTATGAACTTGCTCATCTGTTTGTTTACATAATTGCAACAATCAAATCATTTCATACAACTTGTCTTTCGATTGGCCGGCGTTTATGAAGGCACTGCCATCTAGAATAAATATAGAACTTTTTCGAGCTCTTTGCTATACGCAAATCTTTTTAAAGTGTTTGGATTTCGTGATACTCTTTCAACCATGCTTTCAACTCACAACCCATGACGTTTTCCACGATACCGTTCAAGAATACCAATTCCTTCGAAAACGAAAACGACTTCGTTTCAAATTGCGTTTTCAACTCATCTCCCACGAACTCAAGAATTGGGGTCCAGTCCTTATACCGTCGTTATACCATGGTTATACCACCTATACCCAGGATGTACATGAATCCGGGTCTAGATATTTTACATCCTATATTGTTACTGCTAATACCATTGAATTTAAATCAACTTTGATAAAAATATTATATTTTAGCAAATAATTTGTAATGGAACTTGAAAAAGTAATGAGATCACACACATAACAAAAACTTGTAGAAATACAGCCAAACCTTACACACTCAAAAGAAATGAGATCTAAAAAAGGGCCAAGCTCATCTACCCTTCCACATAAACGTACAGTGTCCATAACAGCATCCTCGAAAAGCTTGGCAATATAGAATTTGCATGTTATTACGTTTAAATTAATTAGAAAAAAAGAACTTGGATAAACTATTACGTTAAATTAATAATCGCAAATTCTATTTTGCAAAGCTTTTCGAGGATGCTGTTATGGGACACTGTACGTTTATGTGGAAGGGTAGATGAGCTTGGCCCTTTTTTAGATCTCATTTCTTTTGAGTGTGTAAGGTTTGGCTGTATTTCTACAAGTTTTTGTTATGTGTTTAGACGTTACACTGGTGAATCTCATAATAGGCTACAAATTCTTTTCTTTTCTATAATATATATTATTATTATATTATATTATTATATATTATATATTATAATATATTAATGATGTAACAAAGAGTTGTAAAGTGGCTTTCATCAATATATATGCTGATGACATGCTACTGTCCATAAGTGGGTATAATGTAAATGAAATAATAGGATTAATGAACATTGAACTGGCAAGAATATTTGTTTGGCTATGTATAAACAAACTAAAACTGAATGTATGTAAATCAAAAGGAATGCTAATAAGAGGAAGAAATGGTAAGGAGAGTGAATATGTGCTTAACCTAGAAGTTGGAAATGAAGTGATAGAAATGGTAACTGAATTAAAATATCTAGGCATTATAATTGACGACAAACTAGATTTTGTCACATGCAAACTTTCTAATTAAAAAAATTGGAAAGAGAATTGGGTATTTGAGAAGAATGGGAGGTAAATTGACAAGCTGGACCAGAAACATGATATATAATAGTATAATCAGACCACAATTTGAATATGGTGCTACTATCTTGTATCAGCTGGGGAAAAATGATAAACAGAGATTACAGATACTGCAAAATAAAGCTATGAGGTGTATAATTAGGTGCGGAAAAAGAACCCCAATAGTACAGATGCTGAGTACATTGAAATGGTTATTATTATTATTATTATTATTATTTATTTGCCTTTGAATATGTACAAAACAAAGACAGGCAGCCAGAAGAGGGCTTGAAGCCCAAAACACATGTGGTGTCCGACTGCCTTACTACAACATACCAACATAAATAAAAATAACTAACAATACATACAATGAAATATTTACAAAATAATGCAATTGACACGCACGCGCACACACTCACACGCACACACACACTCACTCACATCACACACACTCACACTCACACTTGCACAAAACAAGTTAATTTCAGTTGACACGTGGAGGAATATATGTTCGAATTTTGTTCAGGAATTGGTTTGATGATAATGTTTAAAGGGATGCTGGCAATCTGTTCCATTCATTGGCCGCTCTGCTGTAGAATGATTTCTGGTAAGCTGCAGTGCGTGCGATGGGTGGCTGTAAGTAGGTTACTTGGCTACGATGCTGGAGGCGTATGCGCAAGCGTTGTAGGGGGTCAAGGTCAACCGATCCATGAAACATTTTCCGCAAGAACATCAAGTCCACTTGGTAAGCATAATCCGTCAACGATGGGAGGTGACATGCAAGAAGTCGAGACTCGGAGCGCCCAATCTCTTTACTTCGTTTCCCAAGAATGTGTTTTGTCGCTCTGCTTTGCATTGCTTCCAGGTTAGCCAAATTGCTCTTATTTGGACTCCATGCCGGCCATGCATATGTTAAAAGAGAACGGACAGTCGCTAAGTAAACTGATCGCTTAACTCTTGGGCTACAGCACTTGAGATTTCTAAACACAAATCCAAGTTACCGGGATGCACGGGAACAGATATTAGTCGTATGGACGTTCCATTTGAGATTACTAGCTATAGTCAACCCAAGGACTTTTGCGCTGTCACAGGTTTTAAGCAACCTACCATTCAAGTAATAATTGCTTGCAATTTTGGCAGAAGTTAGTGCCAAGCGGATCACTATTGTTTTAAGAGCAAAAGTCCATTTGGTTAACGCTACACCATACCTCCAAATTAGCCAAATCTTCTTGAAGTATGGTGCAATCTTCTGGTCCATAGATTGGCCTGTAAAGTGTACTGTCATCCGCATACTGTACCAGGTCAGACTTGACAGTGTTTGGTATGTCAAACATAAATACATTAAATAGGAGTGGTCCAATTGACGAACCTTGAGGGATGCCTGATGTCACATTAATCTTACCAGATCTGGCACCACTGAAGACAGTCGTTTGAGTACGCCCATTTAAGTAACAGTGAAACCATTGCAATAACTTCCCTTTAACCTGGTAGCCTTCCAGTTTATCTAGTAGTCTTCTATGTGGAACACGGTCGAATGCTTTTGACCAGTCAAGACATATAACATCAATTTGCTTGACCTGTGGAGAGTCTAGTTGTTTTTGCCACTCTTCTATGACTTTTGTAAGCATTGTCGTCGTTGATCGTCGCGGTAAGAATCCATGCTGGTTGTGGTTGACTATTCCTGCCTGATACAAATGCCGTAAAACAGCCTTCGCCACCAGGAACTCGAGGGCTTTTCCAACTACCGAGGTAAGCGATATTGGCCGATAATTGGCGGTGTCTTCCCGCTTGCCTGATTTAAATACTGGCACAAAAAATTTGAATTTGAATTTGAAAATAATTTGCTATACTTAGTATTAGTATTTATATTTAAGATTAGAAATAATATGATGCCTAATTATCTTGTTGAAAAGATTACAGACATAAGAGGAGTACATAATATTAATACAAGAGGAGCGGTGGAAGGTAACTCTTTCAGAAATGCATGTAGTAGTAAACAATGGCAAAATTCAATATTTATATCTGGGCTCAAGGAATTTGACAAGTTGCCACGTGTAATAAAGGAAATAAAAAGTCTGGGTATGTTCAAATCCAAATGTACAAACTGGATAAACAGCAGAGAACTTGAATAAGATAAAATACTTTAATCATAGGTAATAATAGTTTTTAGTTCTAGTAGAAATACTGTGTGAAATTGTAACTTAATGTGAACAATTTTGAAAATGCTCAATACTAATGTAAATTGAATGTAATGAATGGCTAAATGAGCCAACAAATAAAACATACATACATCGTTAATATGTCCAAACAAAAGCGCAACATGGAAATATGACTGTAGCTAGTAGTTTCACACAAATATTTGTGATAATGATAGAACAAAGTGGAGAGGGAACTGTTAGATTTAAAGCTGTATATTACAGTGGGTGAAGCATCGTTTCCCGACATTTGGACAGAATCGCAGTGGATGACATTATGGCAATGACAGGGAACAGAAATTGAAATCTATCCGCACTAAAATATCTGCACATCTATAAAGTAAGTTTTTATATTAAACCCTTGCTATACGGTTAATGAAGCATTGCCCTTAAGTTTTTAATATACCGTTACATTCATTCGCAAGATGGGTTGTTTTACCTTTAAAAATGATTAGTACGCTAAACTATGTACTGCATAAAACATGCATTCGAAAATTATTACAATATTACATTATTGATGGAGGTGGGGGGGGGGGGGGGGGGGGGGGCAGGTAGGAGGATCGCAATGCAATACTATCGGTTGACTGACGGATTGACTGCCCTGGCACAATGTTTTATTTGCGACTGCACCCCTGCATATATCATACTACATATTATATCATTACTAGCTCATACATTGATAAACATTGCGCTCACAGAAGTGAAACAGGCATGCCACGCTATGGGGCTCTGTCCTATCTGTTTCTCTTCTACAACCATGCTGGTATTCTCGTTACCTACTATTCTGTTAAATATACATTGTTCATACATTTGTAACCTTGTATACATGAGAATATCATGTGGACTGTAAAAAATAAATAATAATAATAATAAATAATAATAATAATAAATAAATATTATTGTAAACAGACCTAGATCTGAAAAAGTATACTTCAATTAATGTTTGGTACTACATGTTTACCCGCCCAAATACCGTGCAAACTTGACAATCGACACGTAAACAATAAATTATAGCACCTTCTTCCTCCACTACACCCGTCTTTACAGCTGCGACGATGCTGCGAAGTGCTAACCTGGTTTGCTTGGAAACGCGGTGTTAACTTTCTTCAAATAGTATTGAAATAATTTGTATCATCCCCGAAACGATAGATCTACAACTAAAGCGTCGAAAGTGGCCACCTGGCATAGCCCTTTGACTTGCTTTTACCAGGTCCTAGTTTTTATTTTTATTTGTAAATCAGAGCTTAGTTTTACATTGTTTCCATGCTAATATCAGAATCCATTTTCTAAGGATTGTTCAGGAAGGAATCGTAATTAAAATGCACCCATTAACATGTGCTTCTATGGCGCCATCGCATTGTTTACCTACCAGTCCGCCATGACATTAGATGTGACGTCATTTGAAACTCTCGTATTTAAGCTTTCATCACAATGCGGTCAATGCCACTGTTGATAAGTTTTAAATGCAAGATTTTTTAAATTCAAATTATTAACATTTTCATTTAGGAAATGATTAGATGAGAGTGAGACCCATCCATCCACCCTATGTGGATTTTATTGGATACAAGATCTATGATACATAGGAACTATAATGGCAATTACGCCGACAATTCAGTGCAGGAACCTCTGGCCACACTTGACAACGGGCGTTTTCAAGACCCCTAATGTTGCCAATCATAGCTGAAAGGTTGACGAAGGTTTCAATAGCCACTCAGCCCGTCTTCATTTAAATTCACAACTCGAGAAAAGGTACTGAATTCAACCATTCATATGCCATCTCATTATAACAAGCGTTATTTTAACGTTTTCATAAACGTATATACTCAATTCCTTGTAATTAAATGGTTCTGTGGGTGTTTTTAATTTCAATTTTAACCAAATATTAAGATTTGTTAGAAAAATAACTTGGCAATGTAATAACTTATTTTTACGTCTATCCTATGCAGTCATAATAACTGATTTACAAAGGACAACTAAATTAAATTAATTATATGCCTCCTACGCACGGATAACTGTGTAGACAAGAGTGAAGGAACATCCTGGATTCGAACGTGGAACGCAGGACAACAGTAATATGAAATCAAGCCATGGGTCCAGTGGCTTATAAACTATTGAAGGGTACTAAATCATTTGTGTAGCATACCACTACTCCTCTAGCTAGACAAGTTAATAATTAGTTATTATTCTGTAATTCGTCGAATATTCAATACACACTTTTGAATGAAACTGATGCTAAAATCTCCTTTCAAAAACTCAAATAACCGGAAAAAGACAGGTTAGACAGTGTGTGTAGTATAAATTTTTACTCGACTCATCAATTGAGTGATAAGATTGAAATAATATTAGTTACATTACTGGCCAGTAATTGAGTTTTACACAATACATTTATTTATACAAACCTTGACAAACCTTTACAAATGCCAAAACCAACCCTTTCAAAAAGAAGTTTGTTGGAAGTTGGAAGAGGATGGAGAGGCGCGTGACGAATTATAATAGAGGTATTTTACAACCATTTAAAGTTACAATTAAAATACAAGTGAATGGGATGACATGTGTGGGGTCTTGCTACTTGTATAGTAGAGATAGTTTAGCTTTAAGGTCTTTTGGATGCAACAAAGTGCTAATTTTGACGATTAAAATGCTAATTACAAAAATATTTTTTATTGCTATTGAGAACTAGTTAGTACTTATTCTAGCAGTTTTATGTGACTATTGAATTGAATTCCTACAATCATCATACAGAAGAAGTTTTTAAGAAACACCCACATTTAGGTTTTGGTGGAAAGAAACCAATTGATGCATACAAAAGTGCAAATTGTCAAATTAATGCTAAATTTCTCTAAATTTAAGTGCTAAAAAAAGCGTATCTCTATGTTATAAGTCATATTAAGAGGGTACTGAGCTTGGCCAACTCAATGCGCGCAAACGGGTGTTGGATGATTCGCTGACGGTTGGAATAATTACAGTTTCTTTTTTTTTCGTGCAAGTTTGCCTCTCAGCCTTCTTCTGTCTTGCTATCCAATTAAACCCTCCTTTTCTATCTGCTCAGGTCTCGGAGAGTCAATGTCATTCTTGAGTGCGGCGCATCTGAAGAGATCGCTCTGTCTTGATCTTCTATTACAAGTTACAGTGGCCGTCGTTGGTAATGTTAAAGCGGTGCAGGTGGTGTTGCAAGACGTCGTGACTGGTTGCGAGCGGGAAATGGGCGGTGGCCGTCTTTCTCGACCAGTCTTTGTCTGGCCCTTTCTTGATCTCGGTCCACCAGTTCTTTAGTCGTGAAGTCTCTTCTGTGGTGTTCCTGAAGATCTTTTTTTGTGGCTGATTTGATCTTAGTTTTGACATTTTTGAAGGAGAGAGTTGCTGCTGGTGGTTGCGGTGCTTTTGTGGCACTTTTGGCCAAGAAGTCTGCCTTTTCATTCCCCATGATCTTGCAGTGGCTGGGGATCCATTGAGTCTCTAATAGTTTGTTTTGCTGTCGGATGCCGACAAGGGAGTTTTTGAAAAGCAGCAATTTAGGATGGAGGTTCGCTGCTTGAGAGACAAATGGCAAATAAAGAGACAAATACATTTTGAATGGATGTTAATAAAGTACTTTTATATTGATATCCGTAATTGGTTGCACAAAATAAGCCTTTAAGATCCATTACGAGACATAAGTCCAAAACGTGAAAAATGAGAAATCTAAAACATGGATTACAATTCTGGAAATTTCCACCACATCGTTTATCTTACGATAAAACCAAATAAACCTGCGCGTTCACATTGACTTAAACGTTGATATCCGTTATGCAAATTTGAGTTAAAAAAATCTGTACACTTGGAATAAATTCCCAAAGTTGACCAAAATTGAGTAAATTTTGGGGATTTCACTAAATTATAATTCAGAATCAATGAATTTATTTAGGAATACGCATAATGGATAACATAGATTTATTCTTTATAAACGTTAGTGTGAAATTTGATAATGGTGTTTTAAACCGTATGCCCGAAAAATCCAGAAAGCTGAGCGCTTAAACTCGCCTCCGTTCTAGCCTCAGCATACCCTCTTAAATCGTGTCATTTTTTTCATTTAGTGATTAAATATATAGTTTATTCAATTCATCAATTCAAAACAAGGCCTAAAATGTTTTTAAATCGAAATTGTAGCTCAATTCTAAGCGGAACTGCAAAACAAATAACATAACCATTTGATATGATTTAGTTGGATATTTCCTTAAAACTAAGATAAACACTTCGCCAAAAAACGAAAATGCTTAGAAAAATGTAAATAAGACAATGAATTTATTTTTTCGACATAAGGCTTATCAACTACTCTTTTAGTTTAGAGATGGTATTTGTCTTATGCACAATGGGGTTCACTTTGCTACCAAACACAACGAAGCATTGTTCAGTTGGAACCCTTTCTAAGGGTTGAACAAAATGCAAATTTGTAGCCCACTGAACATACTTTGATATGCAGTCTGGCGGGATAAATTTTCCCCATAGCCAAAGGATACAGGCTATAAAAATTGATTTGATTGATTTGCAATCAAAGTAGCTGTATGTCTGGTGGAGAACGAATAAAGACAGAACAGATTGCAAAATTATTCAAGAATGTTGTATAAGCTCAAGCAAAACAGATTTTTAGGCTGAATGCCGGGACTTATCACGGAACTCTTATGAAGCTCTATTAGCACAGTAGTAGCACTAGCAGTAGCAGTAGCTTACATCCTAAAAGTGATTTTGAGCATGTTTCAAGCCATTTTTTCACCAAGAAGGAATGCTCGTACCCCAACAAAATTTAGCATGTGTTGTCAGGTACCTAAATGCCCTCGATTTTGATAGTTTTCAAGTTTACATCACGTTTCATGACGGTTGGGTAACACCTCGAAATCACCCCAACTCTGCTTGATGTGTAAGGTGCCTGAGAGTGTAGCGCGCCACGGCTTGGCTGCGGCGCCTTAACGGGGACCTAGATAATTAACAAGTAACTACAGAAACTTGCAACAATCACCTCCAATGCGTACAGTCTTTGGGCCTCCTGATATTTTACATTCTAATTACTATAGCAATTAGTAGAAGTAAAGAGACTAAAAACTTCAAAAAAGCTCATCCATCAACGTGACTTAAAAAAGCGTTCTCAAAGCGGCCTAGTGTAGAGAATCGCCCTAATGGTCAGATTCACATTGAAAAGGGAATGAATTCAGGACTACTTTCTGACCACGAAAAACTTTATTGAAACAATTTTCTTTTATACTAGGAAGCTTCGCAAACGCTTTTTCAGACGTTGGTTGGATGAGCGTAATTGGTGCGTTGAGCTACCATGTGTTATGCAGATGAATTTAAATTGATTTCGTTTTCCCATTGCTATGGCCTGCGATAGACGCTTGGTAATATCGTTGGGTGTCTAACGGTAATATTGTTTTAATTTTTACGATGACGACATGAGGATCAGGGGTGCACATAACATTACACACTACATTACAATAGAATGTAAGTCGAACAAATTTTGTAAAAACGAAAAAAGCGAAAATTTGCGATCTTTATAAGAAATAATTTTTTTATTGCGCTCAAATTTCACACGAATATATTAATTCATGAAATTAAGGTTCTATGAAAAAATCATTACAATCAGAAAAAGCATGTAGGTGTTATAAGTCGAAGAAATTTGTTAAAATCAAAAAAATCGTAAAATTGCGATTTTCATGAAATATAATTTTTCAATTGCGCTCAAATTTCAGATGATTATATAAATTCATAAAATTAAGGTTCTGTGAAAACGTCATTACAATCGGATAAAGCATTTAGGTGTTAAAAGTCGAAGATTTTTTTAAATTTTGTAAAATTGCGATTTTCACGAAAAATAATTTTTCGATTGCGCTCAAAAACGTGTCAGTTCTAAGTTCAGAGATTTCGATGGCCTCCAGAAAATTTAATTTAAAACGGTTAAAAAATCGTAAAATTGCGATTTTCATGAAATATAATTTTTCGATTGTGCTCAAATTTCAGATGATTATATTAACTCATAAATGTTGGTTCTTGTAGAAAAATCAGTACACTCGAATAAAGCATGTAGGTGTTAAAAGTCGAAGAATTTTTTTTGAAACGTAAAAAATCGTTAAAAAAACCAACGTAATATTGCGATTTTCAAGAGAAATTATTTTTCATTTGTGCTAAAAAACGTGGCGTGCTAAGTTTAAACATTTCGAAGGCCTCCAGAAAATTTCATCGCAATCGGAGTATCGGTTTATTCGGAATCGTGTTAACAAACATATAAAAATACAAACAGAAAGAAAGAAAGGAAAAAAAACTTCATGATTTTTTTGCCCAGTGTAGAGAAATGGAATCTTCGCTTCGCTTGCTACGCTCATCCAATCATAGCATAAATAATTTTATATATATTCCCCATAAAGTTTCATCAAGATCAGAGTAGCCGTTTGCCAAATATTACGAAAATATCTCATTAAAAAATCGAAAAAAATCGTAAAAGTACGATAATCATAACAAATATTTGATCGACGTACCCAAAAACGTGGCAAGTCTACGTTCAGAGATTTAGAAGGTCCCCTCAAATTTTCATCAAGATCATATATGCCGTTTGTCCGGTAGAGCGCGAACAAGCAGACAAAAATACAAAAATCCCCCCCTCCCAAAAAAACAAAAATTGGGGGTCAGTGAAATTGAAGTCTTTGCTTTGCTCATCCAAAAACTAAGCTGAAAGTTGAAACGGTAATTTGTCGGGAAACACGGGTCACAATATGCAACGTCACGATTAGCTATTTGCTAATAATCAGCCACTAAGGTATTGAATAATTAAACTAGTGGGCACTTGTGGGCGACTTATCGAAGCATTTAAACGTCATTTGTAACAAGTATGCATAATAAACGTGTATGTAATTTCAGGGGTATAGTCGCAAATAAAATAGTACCAGGGCGGGCGGTCAATCGTCAAGTCTATCTATACCGATAATATTGCATTGCTACCCCTCCCCCCACCCCACCCCGCAACAAAAGAGAATTAGACTGTATTTTTAGGAATGTTTTCTATAATATAGTATCCTATTTAAACATAAGTAAAACAATAGAATGCCACCCTTGTGCATAATGTAGGTTCCTATTAAAAACATCAAGACAAATACTTTGTACATATTAGGCCTAAAGTCAAGGCCTGAATAGAAAATGATTTATTTTATTGTTGAGCATATATTTTTCTGCAGATAAATTTTAATTTTTGTTCCCAGTAATTGCCATAATGTAGCATACTTCGTATTGCATATACTCGGTAGGCCTACTATGAGATAAACTTTCTTCTCCAAGGACGTCCAAAGAATTACGCAGAGATCACACACTGCATCCCAACTTTCAATCCTTTAATTCAAGCCATGGTCCATACTTTTTTCATTTTCTCACCATCCACTGCGATAGTGTCCAAATGTACAGAAACGACGTTTCACCCACTGTAATATTACAGTTGAACTGTTAAAGGGGCTAAAAACCCAAAAAAATATTTTTTACCACGTGATCTATAGCACAATACTACACTAAAATGACTGTTTAAAAAAGTATATCTTGAAACTGTGATTTAACACGAATTTTTGAATTTTTTTGATCCAGAAATTTGCGAAAATTGGTGTTTTGGGAAATTTCTAAAATCGGCTTTAACCTGCTTCTTTTTTGGTCCACATAGATACTAGAGCATAGTACCAATCTAAAATGCCCCTTTATAACATCGTGTCTTGAAACTGTGTCCAAATATACCCTCAAACACGCAAAAATATGCCGTCCAAAATCACACCCCATCTTGGTAATCAGCATATTTTGACCGAACTACTTGCTTAAATTACAAAACAAAATAAAGAGAATTTACAGAAAAGGCTGTAGAGTACGTCAATAATGGCCAATATTTTTTTGGATCAAAATCCTCCAAGGTCACGGGGCATAAAGATCGTCCCCATGTTATTTCTTATGGGAGATTTTTTCCGATGGGACCTAGCTCGAATAATGTCATGTTTGACAATTTTTTGGGAGGTCATGGGGGCCCCAATAATTTTTCTGTTAATTGCTAAATTCATTACTAGCTAGCCTGAATGAAATATATTTTTTGAGTTTAGCGGTTAAATACCCCTTTAACTACCGACAGACTTTCAATCTCACAGACTACACACTTCACTCTCCACATATTTTGTTCTATCATTATCACCGAAATTTGTGTGAAACTACTAGACACAATAATCTTTTCCTGTGGCACTTACTTTGGAGGTCTTAGAAACTCTTGTTGTTAGCTTATCCTGAGAATGAGATTCACATGTGTAACATATTTTTACTTAGTATACAGCAGTTAAAGAACAACTACACCATAATAATATTATGCTGGTTTATATTGATACATTATATCAAAATAACTGCAAGTGTCCTAATTCTTCCAGATATTTAACCTGACAATTCAAAGACGATATTTACGTTATTCCTGTGTGAATATAGGGACAGTTTTAGACATTTTCTATGAATAGTATGAAGGGCTAAAGAAAAGTACAAAAGTTATGAACATACATATAATTCGGTTTTGCACATTTTATAGCCTGTACATAAAGACCCCGTCTGGGCCCAGGGTAGAATTGGTCATGGCTCTCCTAATCGTAAAAGACATGGCTCTGCTAATCGTAAAAGGCGATTCAAGAGAAAAAGTCCACCTCACAAACATCAGCTAGTATGAAGGGTAGTATTTTACTCCCCGAATATAGAGGCGAGCTCTGACAATCGTCGTCGAGGACCTTGCCCACTTCCCTTGACGACCCCACGACGACGATGACGACAATGACACCACGAACGATGACGAAGACAATGACGACCGCGACGGAGGAACCTCCTTCCCTCCCCTTACACGTGGCTGGTTCTGACCAGCATGGGTACCTCCTACCCCCCCCCCCCCTAGGTTAGAGTGGTGCATTATGACCTAACGGTTGATGCGTCCTTAATCCAAATAAACAAAAAAAAACACTTTGTAAAGACAATTGCAAGAATGGAATTTTTTCCATTAAACACGATATGCATCTGAGCAGTTGGCAGTAAAAATTACTTCATAAATATCTAATCGTGACGTCACATGCCCTATGCGGCGTTGCGCGGGAAAGAGTCAAGGTTCAACCAAAGATTATATTCAACTTTGTACCTCAATAGAATTGAGAATATTTACGTTTGATTGGTTTGAATTACGGCAACGATGTTTTTAAGTGATTGACTATTCACTCCGTATAGTCCGTAAACCCGCGCCCATATTTGGAGTAAAGAGCCACCGCAAGTTCCCACGGACGGACAAATTTCACGTTTTATCAAGTTTTCTTTGTATAAAATGCGATGGCTATCTGTAACTATAGCATTCAACGGATAATAAATAAATACACATTAAAAAAAAAAAAAAAATGTATGTTTTCAGACAAGGGGACATCTGAAACTCAGTAAAAACCTAAATTTGACCACACATTGGTTTAGTTCTGCCTGAGTTTTGAACAAACGATCAAAGATACATGCTTTTCGTTGATATCAATAGAAAGCTCTTGAAATTCTACATCAGATCCTTAAAGTTTGTACTACTTTGAACAACTGCAAGTAGGTTAAAACAAATTGCAAATTCATAAAAGCTGCATCGCTGATTTTCGTAACACACGCCCTTAAGCGGGAATCGAACCCTGGACTTTCTGCATTGGAAGCAGGAAGGCACAAGACCAACGAGCCACACAAATATTATATAAATGTATAAGGATGTAATTATTAGTATATAATCTATCTTGTATTAGTAAAGTAGTTTGTAATTGTAAATTATGCAATGTATATATATATATATATATACCAACAATTCTGACAATGCTTGTTACGATACACATACTAGTTACGGCATCACATGTAATCCCACAGCTGCTAATAAATACAATACAATACAATACAATACAAGCATAGACCGTACTAATGAAACCACCACAACAAAATAATCTGATTATGCCTACTTATTTTTTTGTTGTAGTAATTTGTTGTAATCGTCTTCAGTTTTTCATACACTGACGCTGGAGGTGTACACTTTAGCCTGGGGTGTATCTGTTCAACAAGGGTCTGTGACTACAAATGTAAAGTTGTTGATAAATGAGTGAGCATCAATGTGTTCAATGCTGGATCTTTCCTCGTAGGCTAGAGTGGCACATTACGATCTCACAGTTTGGCCCGCCATTATACAAACTAAACTCAAAACCCTATTATTTATCAATGAACTCAAATGCAAATGTTACCGGGTACTCAACACATGGCTTGCTCACTCATTTAACAACGACTGGCAAATGATGAAACATGAGGGCTACATAGGTTTGAAAGGGAACACACATCAAGGATTGGTAAAAATGTAAAGCCGTTAGTCATGTAAAAATATAGTACATAATATATTCTTCAGTTATTAATCTCAAAGAGTTTGACAGATGATTCCCAGTTTCTGAATAATAAATTATTAAACCTTTAAGCAATAAAATACAATTGAGTGGCCGCGAGCATAGAGAGCGGGTTACCCGGTTTATGAGCAATGTTCTATTTGAAGTCATAATACTCTTCCTAGTTCACCAATCTGCACACAGATAGCGCCACAATGAATGAATATATAGTAGGATGCAACTGTCTACGCGTAGCTTCTAGCTTTACCGGCCAATGTTAACACTGCCCCAACTGCTTATATCTCAGATCGACATTTTGTCATATGGTTTATGCTTGTGGCCCCTCAATTTTAAAACAATTTTCTGCAACTACCATTACCTTGAAAACAATTAACAGTGGTGAAGGGTTTACGTACAAAATGTTGTCAAAATTTTCTAGTATACAACACGATAAATAGAAATAAGAACTAATTGGTCAACAAGACGATAGATTTCATAAAATTGAACTGGTGATTGAACTATAACAAATGTTCCTTCAGACTTGGTAAACTGACTTGTCCGTTTAGCACTTATAAAATAATATAATGAAGAATCATCATCTTATATCTTATCTTGGCTTTAGCTTTGGCCACTTTTTTCAATATAATAAAATAATAAACAGAACACAGTATGTATAAACTAATTGACGTATTTAAGTTGGTCACAACTAAAAAATCACAAACATTTTATAAAGCTGGAACAGCTCTTAATAGGCCTATGTTATGTACAATCACAAAAAGTAAATTGCATAATAATTGTTAAAAATAAGTGTTATTGGAATAATATTATCAGGGAGAATGAAAACATCTAAATTGTTTGTCAACAAAATACCGAATGAGTAAAAGAAATAATTAAAATGTTTTCACCGTTGTATAAGAATATGCCTTTAGTGACAAAATGTAATGCCACCGATTACGATTACCCTCAAGTCTGGTCATTAACATTCACGAAGCACGCTGAATGTTAAAAATTAATATTATTTTAGAGGCATACATAATATTAACTCTTTCAACAGTAGAAACGGTGACGTTGCGTTTGCCACAAGTGTTGTCTAAATCGGTTGAAATGACCTCGGTTAAATGTTTGTAAGTTGCGGTAGCCTTCAACAAGCTAAGTAAACTTTCACGATGTGTATCACGGCCGACCGGCTTTGACTGTACGTTAAATATTATCGGTTATCGCGCGCGGTACTCGCTGGAGATCGCACAATAGCATTGTTGGCGGGTTCTGCTAGTTGTTATATCGGAGACAGGGGGACCTGGTCTTTCCGCTGGATGCCGGCGAAGTCGATGTTCAGTCCCTCGCCGTCTTCATCCTCCAGGAGGCGGCCTTGGGCGTCTTCGCGCTGCTTCGTCCGGTTGAACAGCCTGAGAAACATTGTACAACCATAAGTTATTGATGAGCTTTGTGCGGTTGAACAGCCTGAGACACATTGCTCAACCATTAGTTATGATGAGTTCAGATAAATATATTGCAATAATGTTGAAAATAAATTATTACACATGCCAGCGACAAAACTGATTTCAAACATGATTGTAAGCATAAACTGCAAAAAGTTATTTCAGGTTTGTCGATTGATGATATACGTAGTCAGACTTCTTGGCAGTTTTTCTCTTCAAAATTATGTGTAGGGTAAAGTGGGGTAGTTTTGGACATATTCCTGTTCATAACTTTTGGGTTGGAATACTCATTTTTGTTTCTATTTATTTCTAAATGAATAAATTTAAAAATAAATTTATAATAATTTGTTTTCAGAGTCTTATCCATTCAAGTCACATATAACTGCAGCAGAATACTTTAATTTATAGCAGATCTAGCAACATGTGAACAAGACTGAGTGGGTAATTCTAAATATGATTTAAAAAAAAAAAAATTTCATGGCTAACTACCGATATTTCGAATGGAAATACCGACCGAACAAGATGCGGGCTACGCCAGACTCAACAAGGCTAATATGCGAGACACAACAAGGCTAATTTACCAAAACTTTAAAATCAAATACATATGTGGTCTGAAGTAACCTAAAGTTGCCATTAACACATTCCCAAGCAAAGAATTTAGTTTGACTTTGGTCCATATCACTTGAAGTTGTAGCCAACTAACAAAAACAAGTTATGGCTGGTTAGGAATAAACACTTTCCAAATAGTAGTAGCAGGAAAATCAATATTGAGAGTACTGATTACGTTGTTCGTTACAGAAAGAGGCAGCCTCTTCTAGCCTTCATGGAGAATTCCAATTAACATAATGGTATTCTCAAGCATGTGTTCCGCTAGTCTAAGGAGCAAACCTTATGCAGATGCTGTATGTGCTTATGTGATACAGTATGTATTGTACATATATTGCTATTTCTCTTGATTTAAATAACACACGTTCTGGTTATGGGATTCAAACACACCGTGCGGGTAATGTTAGAAAAACCAATAAACATTTGCACACCGAACTTACGTTCACACCTTGTTGGTCTCAAACGGCTTGTTGCGGACCAGCCGCCATAAGCTGTGTGATAACATTAGACAAAACAATCACTACCTGTGTTGAACAAAATACATCACTACATGGTACTCTATAAGTGATAACTACCGTTATACCTATGGAATAGTACGGTAAAACTTGAATAGCTTGGGAAAAATCATTTTCATTTAGTACTTATTTTTTCAATTTTGATATCATGATATTCAAACCAAATATGGCCTATTGATATTAACATAATAAGATGATATCGATTTCTTTCAATCAATAATAATTAATAGTAATATATATTGAAATTTTTGCGGAACCCTATTTACACCTATTTGCACCCAAGAACTCACACACAACCTTTATTTAAAAATCTAAAAATTCTTACCTTATACTGTATATTAATTCTTAAATCAGTATTATTTGTAAAAAAAAAACTTTCATTCACTGGACAAAAATCACACTTACCACTCACACCATACAAGACAACATAATGACGTCCATACACAACACCATAATACTACATTAGCCCAATACAATTCCAACTATATGAAAATTAAACTTTTTAATAAACTTCCCAAAGAGATAAAAAATACAAAAACTATTACAAATTTTAAATATAAAGTAGAAAAATTGTTAAAAGATAAAGCCTACTACCGGGTACTCTATAAGGGAATATCTGGAGGACAACCTGTAGCTAAGTACGCCTAGAAGCAATAGGCCTATTGCCAGATTTTTTTATGTATACTAACATTTTATTCTTACTACAGCATTTCCACATTGTAAATATTCATAATGTAGAAAGTATGTAATATGGGTGACAAACCATTAGTGTATGTATTAAAACTGACTTGCAAGTGCTATTTTTATATTATTTTTATGTTACGTAAAAATGCATATAGTAATATGTATCTTGTTTTTAATTGGGTCTAATTATCTACATGAATTATGTACATATCTATGACAATACCAATAAATATCATATCATATCATAATTCATTCTGCCAATAAAAGACATTTTGTTTTCAGTTTCTCAATGTTGCCATCAACATGAATCAACCTTAACTGTCCGTAATAGGAATGCACTTAATAAACTGGCGAGTTGAATAGGATGTAGTTTGATTGCATCCTTAAATGTTCTGGCTCGAACGTAGCATGCTTACTGACAATGTAAGCATGAAGCCTTCTTACGCGTGCATGTTCTGACATGTAGCTAGACAGCCTTCTTACGCGTGCTGCTATGCATGATAAGCATAGGCGCCTTCTCGCGCGTCATCTCCGTGCTGATTGCTTGATGCACGCAGTTGAGACGCGGCGAGTGAGTACACCATGGTTGGCAAGGAGACTCAAAGAACTTAGACTGAATTTTATTTAAGGTCTTTGAGTAAACTTAGGAGTAACTTAGGAGGGAGGATGTTGAGCAATACCGGCAAGAACGTTCTACTATGTAGTTTTAAAATAAAATAAAAAATAAATTTTATTTAGAGTCTACCCACTCAGTTATATAACTGATTTTCAGTGGGGTCTTTAAATCAAAGCGACCAAGCCAACCCTGCAGGCCCCGACGCAATCGACGAGTGAGCGATAACCAACCAAAGATCGATATTTTTAATAGGAAATATAGCAATCAGTGGTATGGACAGTGCGAACACCCGCGAATCAACGCCAGAATCAACAAGGCCGATTCAGAACAACTCTGAAATTTATTATGTGCTTCGTTGCTAGGACGGCTCCAAAGTCACCGTTTACAAACTCCTAAGACAAGAACTGATGGACTGAAATCCAAATCAGAAGTTAAAAAACTTCTGACTTTCGCGGGAATCGAACCCTGGACCTTCTGCATTGGAAGCAGATACGCTAACCACAAGACCAACGAGCCACACATTTAAGTTAAACGTAGGTAGTTTGTTTGGATGGAACGGCTCACCTGGATGGTTGGTAGGATGACACTAAGTGGGAAGGAACAGGAAATCGGTATCTCGGGATTAGGAGTCTGGGTCTGGGACTAAGCCCGAGTCCTCGAAGGTCGTCATCACTACACTGGCCTGCAAGTTAAGTACACGTTGATGATCTGCAGGCGTATGCAAATCCAAATATTGTTTTGTTTAGTTGTTTAGTTTAGTGTTAGTTTGCCTACTAGATTTATGTTTTATTTTAATGAATTTTACCTGCCCATAGGGCAGGAACGCTAATGCAGGGCACGTGTGGCCCTCTGTAGCCTGACACAGTGATTACAGAGTTACAAGTTCAGATTACCACAGCCTACTAGATGGCAACACACTCAACATAGGCTTAATTGCTTCTTGAGGTCGTGACATTGAGGAATTTAATATTTAAGTTGCATTAAAAATGTCACTACATAAACAAACTCAAAATTTAATGACAATTTATTGACAATGTTTTCCGATTTATTTATTTATTTTTCTAAGCTCTTTGTTCTTTTTCTGTAATTTTTTGGATTTCACAAATTAACTGAATATGTCATGCATTCATAGTGTTTATACATACATGTTTTTCATGTTTATTTTGGTTATATGTTCCGTTCTCTGTATTGTCACCATCTTAAATAATTTATAAATTGTCTTTACCCCACAGTTAAGCCTTTTTTAGGCTTTGTGGGTTTTTTGATTATATTCTTGTTAGATTTATTTCTGTAGGCCTATGTAACATTAATTATTTATTTGTACAATTTTGCTATGTTGTATTAAAAAAAAAATTATATATATTTTATTCCAATATAGAATTCCACATTTTGCACAATTTTGAATCAAAAATGATTTGGTTTAAAAAAAAAACTAGCCTGATAAGAAAAGTTTTAAAATTAAAAGAGATGATGAATGTTTTAAGCTAGAGCTTGTTTCTCTGACCTGCTGATGGTGCTGCTCGTGGAGCGCGAGAACGCCGGCCGCTCGATGTCGTCGATGCCGCGGTGTATGGAGATGTTGTCCAGCTCCTGGAGAGCCGAGTTGTGGGCGGCCATTGCCTCGCGGTACTCAGCCGTCTCCAGCTTAGCTCGCGTCGGCTTGCTGTACCTGAGCACAACGTTACTTAGCATAAGTCAGGGGTAGACAATTCGGTATGCTCGCGCCTGTGCGGAGGTATTGGAGACTGCGGATCTAACCTACTATAGGTGTTAAGATATCTATCCTGGGGCCCAAAATTACTGTCAGACTATTTTGGAATGTTGTTTTGATGAAAGAACGGACAATTTTCATTTAGCCAAGTTCAATTTGCATCTTTTTTATTTATTTATTATTCAACGTCTATTCTATTGAGTTAAAAAACTGATTTACAAAGGAGAACAACTAAATAAATCTAATTACATCTAAATGCAGTCACAACAGTGAAGTACAGTTAAGTAAATATTTGAAATAGTAATATTACAACAACAATGCATTAAAACACAACAATTTAGGAAAAAATTTCAAAAAGGATATTAAATGCAATTAATTCATTACTACGTTTACATGCAGGTTTAAAAACGATTTCAAAACGTTTTCAAAACTGCATGTATATGCTTCGAAATTGGGTTTGGATCGGTCCAAGTCAATCCTGTTTGCTAGTAGAGGTGACTTGAAAACTAGTTTTGAAAACTGTCATGTATACACCTGGCTGCAACCAAAACGCTCGTTGCGTTGCAATTTGAGGTTATGTTTGCTAAAAGCAAGTTAAGAACGTGATCTTGTTATTCTGAATTATGTTCTAAATGTTACGGCAAATGTTTTTGGTCATCTAACGAAGTTATACTTATGTTATACGCAATAAAATTATAAATTTTCTTCTTTAGAAAACAGTGGAATTTGTTTAATATATTGTGCTGTCTACCGGGAAATAAGTGAACTAAATAATAGTTTGAGAACGTTTTCAGATCTGTATCATGTAAACTAGTGGTTCTCAACCGGTGGTACGCGTACCCCTGGGGGTACACGAGAGACATTCTAAAGGGGTAGATCTACTTGGAAAAATATTAATACAATTTTTTAAAAATGTTTTCAATGCTTCAGTGTTGAAAATACATTATTTTAAAAACTTAATTTATATCCTAAAACTTAACCATTGTTTTCTTAATGCACTATTCTTCACCAATCACCACCGCTTTGGCAAAGTGCGTGTGTGTGCGTGATTTTATGTTATTTAACAAGTGGTGTACGCGTGTGAAGTATTGTTCCAATTGTGTTATTCCTGTGTCACTTCTGCCCTGCGCATCCACGTACTTATGCGAAGTGGCATTCTCAACATTGACGGTGGTAAAGACGAAACAGAACACAGAAACCGATATGACCCAGAAAGAGACATAATAATGGCCGTAAGCACGTTGGAACCCCGAATGAAAACAGGCTCAACTTTCACATTTTGGTAAATCAATGGGAGCTATTATAGTAACATTTCTAGTATGACAATGTGTCATTTGTATATGTACCGGTATGTACGTATGTTTTTTTAAATTTTGAATCAATGAAAGACTAATATAAATAAAACACAATGTACTGGTACAGAAACATTGAACAAATTTACGAAGTGTATATATAATTGGTTTCAAGATTATATAATATGTATGCTTTCCTGTTCTAAATATGACTGAAATACATATGATTGATCATAGTCAAAGCCTCAAATATCATAATAAAGAAAACTATGGAGGGGTACGTGATCATTCGCGATGCCTATTAGGGGTACTAAGTTGAAAAAGGTTGAGAACCACTGATGTAAACGCATCATCGTTTTGACTTGACTCAAGTCAAAACTTTTTCAAAACTGCATGTAAACGTAGTAATGGAATTAAATATAAAACAAAAAAGTGGTGGGAAAGAAAAAAAAAGAAAAGAAAAGAAAAGAAAAGACTGATATATTAGATGATCCCACTCAAACGAATATGAGGTTTGCCAAAAATCAGGAACAGCAAATCAGGGAGTAATCAAACTTTTGTGGAAGAAACCACTGAATGCAAATCTTCATTCTTGTGTTCAATTCTTGATAACAATTTAGTACAAAAAGATCTTGACTCTAATATATAATTACATCATACATAAATATAATTGATGAGCGTAGCGAGCGAAACGAAGAGATTCCATTCCACTACACTGGAGAAAAAATCCGGAATGTTTTTCTTGTATTTTTGTGTTTGTTAACACAATTCCGGCTAAACCGATACTCCAACTGCGATGAAATTTTCTGGAGGCTTTTGAAATCTCTGAACTTAGAACTGCCACGTTTTTGAAGCGCAATCGAAAAGTTATTTCTCATAAAAATCGTAATTTTACGATTTGTTTCGTTTAAAAAAAAATTCTTCGACTTGTAACAACTACATGCTTTATCCAATTCTAAATGATTTTTTCACAGAACCTTAATTTTATGATATATTCGTGTAAAATTTGAGCGCAATCGAAAAATTATTTCTCATGAAAATCGCAATTTTACGATAAAAAAATCTTTGACTTATAACACCTATGTGCTTTATCCGATTGTAATGATTTTTTCACTGAACAACAGAAAATCTGCATTACACATGGCAGCTCAATGCACCAATTACGCCCATCCAACAACACACCTGAAAAAGCGTTTGCGAAGCTTTCTAGTTATTTGAAATTGTTCACGTCAAAAATACTGATCACAGCAATAGGACACCTAACCCAAGTTGCAAGCTCCACCAGTGGACATGTTAATGGTGGACATGTTGTGGACATGACAAGTGGACATGTTAATCCACAAAATTCTTAATTTTGGACAGCCGTGGGGCCCAAAGTAAACGCCAGATGTTTTTAAACAATTTTGTGAAAGATCAGGCAATTTATAATGAGTCTACGAATTAAGGGCGCATCAACCGTTAGGTCATTTCACCACTCTAGCATAGGGGATATTTGGAGGGAAGTCCCATGCTGATCAGAACCAGTCATGGGTAGGGGGAGGAAAGGGTCGTCATCATGGTCTTTGTCATGGTTAATGTTGTCATGGTCGACGTCGTCGTCGGGGAGGCCATCAGGGTAATCAAGGAACCCGTCGACGACTGCCAGAGCTCGCCTCTAGTTGAGGGGTGTAATAATATACTCCCCTACATACTAGCTGATGTTTGCGAGATGGACTTTGTCTCTTTCCTCGCCTTTTACGATTAGCAGATGCCATGCTCTGGGCCAAATTCAACCCCGGATCCAGAAAAAAATCACAATTTGCACTGTTCTTTTGTTTATTAGCAAAATTAGTTTTTTCACACTTTCGACAGCCCTGCGGCCCAAAGTTACTGTCAGATTTTTTGAGGAAGGGAGCAACATTTTCTATGTTTCCACCAAAGGAAAAATTAATCACATTTTGCAAAATTCGACCACTACATTGAGCCAAGCAGCCCTGACTGCAACCAAAGATTACGCTATCTAGTTGCTAAACACTAGGCCGCTTCGCGAACGCTTTATCCAGTCGCGTTGTAGGATGAGTTTATTTGTAAGTTTTTAGTATTCGTGGGATCTCTTTAATTTTTCAAGTCCCATTGCAAAATCATTTTTGTTAAATTAGGATATTATTGTGAAAAGTAGTATTAATTGCTATGGTAATACCAATTAATAAAATGTAAAATATCTAATGGCCTGAAGATTTCTTTTTCAACGCATTGTAGGTGATTGTTGTCAAGTTTCTAGTTACATTGTTAACAATTACACACCTAAAAAACTCATATTGAAACCTTTATTACTATGGATCCTGACTAACTTTTTCAACTTTGTCTTTAAAAAGGCAATACATCACCGATACCTTAATGTTCATGTGAAATATGAACATTGTAGCCCAACTCGTTTGGTCAGAATCGGCCCAAATATCACGAAAATATCGCATTAAAAATCGAAAAAAATCGTAAAAGTACGATATTCATGAGAAATATTCATTCGATTATACCAAAAAAACTTGGCAAGTCTAAGTTTAGAGATTTCGAAGGTCCCCTCCAATTTTCATCAAGTTCGCATATTATGCAGTTTGCCCGGTAGAGCGCGAACAAACAGACAGAAAAACGAACAAACCAAAAAAACGCCCGAGCTAATTTTTTTGGGTGGTCAGTGAAATTAAAGTCTTCGCTTTGCTCATCCAAAAACTCTTCAATGTATAGGGCCTACTACTAAGCCGCTTTGCAAACGCTTTTTTTAGTCGCGTTGATGGATGAGCTTTTTTGTAAGTTTTTAGTTTGCGTGGGGACACTTTTCCTTTGCAAATGCTTTTTGAATGCATTGTAGGTGATTGTTGTAAAGTATCTATTTAATTGTTATTAAAAACTTCAAAAAACTCATATTAAAACCTTTATTCTATGGATTCTGGCTCATTTTTTCATTTTTTTCTTTAAAAAAGCAATACATCACCATTACCTCAATGTCCATGTAAAATATGAACGTTGTAGCCTCACTCGTTTGGTCAGAGTCGGGCCAAATGTCACGAAAATATCGTACTAAAAATATAAAAAAATCGTTAAAGTACGATATTCATGAGAAATATTTCTTCGATTGTACCCAAAAACGTGGCAGGTCTAAGTTCAGAGATTTCGAAGGTCCCCTCCAATTTTCATCAAGATCGCATATATGCCGTTTGCCCGGTAGAGTGCGAACAAACAGACAGAAAAACAAACAAACAAAACAAACATTGGAGCTAAATTTTTTGAGGGGTCAGTGAAATTGAAGTCTTCGCTTTGCTCATCCAAAAACAGTTGTTGGAAATTAGCCTTTGTATCACTAGGCCGGCCGCTTCACGAACGCTTTTCCAGTCGCGTTGATGGATGAGCTTTTTCGGTTGTCTATTTCTGTCCAATGATTACGCTTTGTGTCGTCATTGTTAACGTGATTCATTAGAGTACGCTATATGTTATGTAAAGACAAGAGAGAGATAAGAGTGAACCATGTCTGCCTTCAACAATGCGAGGCGACCGACTGTGATCCTGTGAGTCCGAGAACCGACACGCCAAGCCACTCCCATAGTAGCCGCCGCGATGTGTCGTATTGACCCCTCGTTGCCCTATACTAGCTTCGCAAACGCTTTTTTTAGTCGCGTTGATGGATGAGCTATTTTTTAAGTTTTTAGTTTGCGTGGAATATCTTTACTTTTGCAAGTGCTTTGTTTTGCTGCCTATGCATTGTAGGTGATTGTTGTCAAGTTTCTATTGTTACTTGTCAATTGGTATTATAGTATTTCCCGTAAAAAACTTATATTAAAAGCTTTATTTGTATGGATTCTGGCTAACTTTTTTCAACTTTTTCTTTCAAAAGGTACTACATCACCATAACCTTAATGTCCAAGTATAATATGAACGTTGTAGCCCCACCTGTTTGGTCAGAATTGGCCCAAATGGCACGAAAATATCGCACTAAAAATATAAAAAAAATCGTAAAAGTACGATATTCATGAGAAATATTTCTTCGATTGTACCCAAAAACAATACACCTCTAAGTTCAGAGATTTCAAAGGTCCCCTCCAATTTTCATCCAGATTGCACATGCCGTTTGCCCGGTAGAGAGCGAACAAACAAGACAGAAAAACAAACAAAATAACAAAAAAAAAAACTAACAAAAAACAAACAAACAAACAAAAAAACACCCGAGCTAAATTTTTTGGGGGTCGGTGAAATTGAAGTCTTTGCTTCGCTCATCCAAAAATCATAAACTATCTACGTTTAGTGATTTAAAACGTTCCCATAAAGTTGCCCGGTCTTGGGCCGAATATTCACGAAAATAACGCATTAAAAATCGAAAAAGTACGATATATTCACGAGGAATATTTTTTCAATTGTACCCACAAATTTGGCAGATCTAAGTTCAGAGATTTCAAAGGTCCCCTCCAATTTTCATCACGATCGCGTATGTCCGATGAAGAGCGAAAATACAGAAACAAGAAAAACCCCGCTAGAGCGTAGGCGAAATTGAAGACTTCGCTGCGCTCATCCAATTAGTTGGTATCCATCAAAATTGAGTTTGACCGGTATTATTTTTCGAGTTGGTTGGTCAGGCAACACTCCCCTAGGTGGAACTCATAAGTCACAATATTAAATACAATCCAGAAATGAAATAAACCCATCTCGACCAGGATTTGAAGTTTGAACCCGAGTATCCAGCCCAAACAGTTAGAAGTGCCCGTACGAATTGTAGTAAACTAGGAAGCTTCGCAAACGCTTTATTTAGTCGCGTTGATGGATGAGCTTTTTTGGATGAGCGTAGCGAGATTCCATTTCACTACACTGAAATTTTTTTTTTGTGTGTATTTGTCCACACGATTCCGGCTAAACCGATACTCCAATTGCAATGAAATTTTATGGAGGCCTTCGAATTCTCTGAACTTAGAACTACCACGTTTTTGAGCGCAATCGAAAAATTATTTCTCATTTAAATAACCATTTTACGATTTTTTTCGATTTAAAAAAAAAAATCTTCGACTTAAAACACCTACATGCTTTATCTAATTGTTATGATTTTTTCACAAAAGCTTAATTTTATGAATTAATATATTCGTGAGGAATTTGATTGGAATCGAAAAATAATTTCTTATGAAAATCACAATTTTACGCTTTATTCGTTTAAAAAAAAATTCTTCGACTTATAACATCTACATGCTTTATTCGATTGTAATGATATTTTTACAGAACCTCATTTTTATTAATTTATATATTTGTGTAAAATTTGAGCGCAATCGAAAAATAATTTGTTATGAAAATCGCAATTTTACACTTTTTTCGTTTAAAAAAACATACGCTCATCCAACAACGCGCCTGAAAAAGCGTTTGCGAAGCTTCCTACTTTAATACATTTTTAGTTTGCGTGGGATCTCTTTACTCTTGCAATTGTTACTTGTTCAGAGATTTCGAAGGTTCCCCCCATTTTTCATCCAGATCGCATATTATGCTGTTGGACCGGTAGCATGCGAACAAACAGGCAGAAAAAAAACAAACAAAAAAACAAACAAAAAACATAGGAGCTAAATTTTTTGAGCGGTCAGTGAAATTGAAGTCTTCGCTTCGCTCATCCAATAAACCTACTTTCGAAAAACAATTATTTGTATAAACAACGGCAGAACGAAAGGAGATAGCTAAGACCTAAGCTAAGCATTTATTAAGAGATTGCAGATGACTCCAGCAAAGTCGCCTACTGTTGTTAGCGTATGCGGCGTCGGAGCTGGGGTGTGGTGGTGGGGTGGGGGGGGAAGGGGGCAGGCTGGTAGCTTGCCCCCCCCCTAAAAAATGACGAAATAATCATAAAAACATAAACCAACAAGCATAAACAAAACATTCTTCAAGTCATCTAGGTTTAAGCAAAAAATTTAATTCTTCTACTATCTTTTCCTTTTTTCGTTCAGCAAACCACTTCAAAAATACGTAATTTTCAAAACATTGTCTGCGGCGTCTTTGCCTGGGGGACCTCTCCCATTGAGTGTTTGTCAAAGCCCCCCCCCCACCCCCCGAAATATATTTCACCGTAAACCACTGACTCAGGGACATTAGTTGCATATTATGTAACTATGTATGGAAGCATGTACTTTTCCTGAGAAAGCTCGCCCCCCCCCCCCCCCCCCCCCCCCCCTGGAAAAATAGACTTCCGACGCGCCTGGTTAGCGCATGCGCATGCAAGTGTGCAGTCAACTAGCAAGCAATTACCGATGCCAATTACGCTACAGGAAAGGAACGGTTTCAATGCCATGCCTTCTTGCCACCAGGGAATTCCTCTGGTCTGGCACACACAACTAAGATACAATCTAAGCAGTGGGCAATGACCAAACGACCGACCAGCTTGTAGGCCTACTAAGAAAACTGGCCGAGGCCTTCAAAGTCCAACTCGCTAGTCGCTACCTTCCCGTGGTTTGGCCTGTGAGTAGGGGAGTAGTGTATTCCCCAAAACTAAGGGCGAGCTCTGGCCGGTTGGGGTGCGTGTTGCAGAGAGAGCTCTCGCGCAACTTTTTATCACACCTTTCTTCATTCACACACAGCCTTACTCATATTTATTTTCTTCTTTCACTTTTTTCTTCTCCATACTTGCCGGCCCTCTCTGCAACGAGCACTCCACCGTTCCCACCCAGCTTAACCCACTTTCCAACATCCTCACTCCTTCCCATTAACCCCCCGCGTCTTCCCTTACGTTCCTCCCATTGGAGGGAAGAAAACATGGTGGTAATCCACAATTCCAATACACTTGACATGGGCACTGATAACTCTACTGTTGAGTGCCCTAAAAGTCGGGGGTGGGGGGGGGGTTCTTACTTCCTCGAAGTCGTGCATGCTGGTTACTTGTTGCTACTCTACTTGTTAGCCAGTACTAGCTTTGGGTTTCTAGTAGTACTAGGAAAACGCTTAAGTCCCGCCGCGTTGATGGATGAGCGTAATTTTTTTAAACGAAAAAAGCGTAAAATTGAGATTTTTTTAACAAATAATTTTTCGAATACGCTCAAATTTCACACGAATATATTAATTCATAAAATTAAAGTTCTGTGAAAAAATCATTACCATCGTGTAAAACATGTCGGTGTTATAAGTCGAAGAATTTTTTTTTAAATCGAAAAAATCGTAAAATTGCGATTTTTATGAGTAATAATTTTTCGATTGCGCTCAAAAAGGTGGCAGTTCTAAGTTCAGAGATTTCGAAGGCCTCCATAAAATTTCATCGCAATTGGAGTAACGGTTTAGCCGGAATCGTGTTAACAGACACACAAAAATACAAAAAAAAGAAAGAAAAAAAACATTCCGGATTTTTTTCTCCAGTGTAGTGAAATGGAATCTTCGCTTCGCTCGCTACGCTCATCCAATAATTTTTTATCGTGGGAATTAAACCTGTTATAGGTTATATTAGGCCTCTTCAGGTGTTGCGCTGATAGGACAATTATTGTGAAGGGATTTCCGAGGGCTGTTTAAGAGGACTCAATCCCTTGCATTCGCATTAACGACTGAGGAAAACCTCGGAATAAACCTTCAGTCAGGATTGCCGGTCTCGACGGGATTCGAACCCAGGACCTCCCGAATCAGAGTCGCGCGCCTAGCGCCCGAGCCAATTCACTATCGGTGCCAGAGTGAATAGTGATGTATGTATGGCATGTGGGGCATGTGTGTTAACTTTGTGAAATGGGGGGGGGGGGGGGGGGGCACAGGAAAAGTAAAGAGGGGAGGGGAATTCCCCCTGCGCCTGTGTTTGAAGGGCCATGTCTAGGGATTGCGCCCCCCACCCCCCACCCCAGTGGCATCATCCAAAAATGGGTATACGATCTTTCGTGGGTAAAGTACATGATGTCGTACAATGGATGGTCTGGGGGGAAACCCCCTCAGCCAATGCGGGCCCGGGGCGCATAATCCCGCAATTTTTTCGATTCTTAGAGTGTGATTTGAGTATTTTAAAGAGTTTTAGGCATGTTTTTTCAAATCATTTGTTGGTAGTGACTTATTATTCTCTCTATCTATTATTCTCTTGTAAATTTGGAGAATCAAATAAAAAAATATATATATATATTTCACATTTTCTTCAATAGAGTATAGAGTATCTTTATTCACTTAGACTAGCTAATACACGGTACAAGTTTTTAGTTTGCGTGGGATCTCTTTACTTCTGCAAGTTCTTTTTGAACGCATTGTAGGTGATTGTTGTCAAGTTTCTATTGTTACTTGTTAATTGTTATTATATACCTAAAAAACTCATATTAAAACCTTTATTCTATGGATTCTGGCTAACTTTTTCTTTCAAAAGGTTCTACATCACCATAACCTTAATGTCCATGTAAAATATGAACTTTGTAGCCCCACCCGTTTGGTCAGAATCGGCCCAAATGTCACGAAAATATAGCACTAAAAATCGAAAAAAAATCGTAAAAGTACGATATTCATGAGAAATATTTATTCGATTGTACCCAAAAACGTGGCAGGTCTAAGTTCAGAGATTTCAAAGGTCCCCTCCAATTTTCATCAAGATCGCATTTGCCGTTTGTCCGGTAGAGAGCGAACAAACAGACAGAAAAAAAACGAAAAAAACAAAAAACATTGGAGCTAAATTTTTTGAGGGGTAAGTGAAATTGAAGTCTTCGCTTCGCTCATCCAATTAACTAGGAAAACGCTTAAGTCCCGCCGCGTTGTTGGATGAGCGTAATTGGTGCATTGAGCTGCCATGTGTTATGCGGATTTACTGTTGTTCTGTGAAAAAATCATTACTAAGTTGAAGATATTTTTAAAATTAAATTAAATTTAATAAAAAATTTAATTTAATTTAATAAAAAATTAACTTAAATTTTAATTTTTTTTAATGATTCGTAATTTTAAAAAGGAAAAAATCGTAATATTGAAATTTTCATAAGAAATAATTATTCGATTGCGCACAAATTTTACACGAATATATTAATTCATAATATTAAGGATCTGTAAAAAAATCATTACAATCGGATAAAGCATGTAGGTGTTATAAGCTGGAGAAATTTTAAAAATTGAAAAAAGTCGTAAAATTGCGATTTTCGTAAAAAAATATTTTTTTGATAACGCTCAAATTTTACACGAATATATCAATTCATAAAATAAAGGTTCTGTGAAAAAATCATTACAATCGGACAAAGCATGTAGGTGTTGTAAGTCGAAGAAATTGTTAAAAAATCGAAAAAAATCGTAAAATTGCGATTTTCATGAGAATTTTTTTTTCGATTGTGCTCAAAAACGTGGCAGTTCTAAGTTCAGAGATTTCGAAGACCTCCATAAAATTTCATCGCAATCGGAGTATCGGTTTAGCCGGAATCGTGCTAACAAACAGACAAACAGACAAAAAAAAAAAAAAAGAAAAAAAAAAAAAAAAAAAAAAACATTCCGGATTTTTTTCTCCAGTGTAGTGAAATGGAATCTTCGCTTCGCTCGCTACGCTCGCTACGCTCATCCAATAATTGCCAAATTTGGTGTACCTATATATATATATATATATTGTTATAGAGCAATTAGTTGATTTTGGTGATTTTTTTGTTTTTGATCTAAAACATCTACTTCAATTTTAAATACTTTTTTACAATATTACACAGCGCGTAGGTAGACTCGACTAAATACCTACGATTCATTTTTTATTTTTTATGAAGTACCCTATACCTTCTTTGTATCTACGTGTGTGTGTAGGTAAAGGAAGGTAGGCCTACCTATTCACACAACACAATGTATCTAGACTAGATACAGTATCTAGTTACCCAACACTATTCACACAACACAATGTATCTAGACTAGATACAGTATCTAGTTACCCAACACTGTAGCCTACATTAGTCACTTGTGCGTGCACACACACACCCGCACACATACATACATACATTGCCATGCAAGAGAGCCAATCATTCGTCAGTTGTTGTTGGCGAGAGAGAGAGAGAGAGAGAGAGAGAGAAAAGACCACAGTAAGTAGGGGTCAACGAGGTCAAACGGACAGAGTGGCTACAGTTACCAGCTGGCCGAGAGAGATGAGAGGAGAGTGTGGGGAATTCTCAGTGAAATCAGTTTAACCTTGGGACAGGAAGAACAGCGCAAACGAACGTCTACGTATTACACCAACCAATCGTGTCTAGGTCTCCTCGATTATCTTTGCAGGAAGTCGAGTCCCTACGTCTGCAAGACGACGACGACTGGCCACTGACAGTTGTTTGTTTGGTTGGTAGGCGAGAGGACGACTGACATGACTCACTAACGGTAGGGCCGCATTAACATAACACGTAGCCTACCTAATTCGCGAGGCCATCCATTCGTGTTTCTAGGTCTAAAGCAAGGATATAGCAACTCGCAGAACAGGCTCCTAGTCTACCTTGAACCTGAAGTAGAACAACAAGCTTACTCTAGCCCCACAGTGCTTCAAGCAGCAGGCAAGTCTTTTGTGTCTTAAACCTGCAATAAGGCCCGCATATTAGTCTTGATAGTTAAATTAGTTTGCAATGTTTGGTTGTCATAAGATCTGAGCACCATTCACTAAAGTGGGTTACTGGCTCAATCTCTAGGCTACACTGACCAGCAATTTGAAGGTTAGAAGGTTGATAGAGATATTGCCGGTACATAACCTAACACAAACGGTGGCTAGCAAAATGATTGCGGCTCCATTCTTCGTATTGTTGGCGTTGGTCGGTCTCGGGTTGTCGTACCCACAGGACTCTGGGATAGTGTTCGAAGAGGACGTGTTACAGAATGATCGGCCTTCTAGGACTACTACCACGACACCGCAACCAGCGACCAAACTCAACCCCATCGCCATCCCGGCGTTCTCGCGCAACCAGACGTACTGCTTTGCTCAGGACAAGGTATGTATGTAGCCTATGTACCATACCTATGGTACTTTCATACTTGGGGAAGGAAGTTCCTTTTGAAAGGGAACTTTTAAAATATTCAGTTCATTAATTAAAAAAATAACTTTTATAAGCCTAGGCCTAAAGTTCAAGTTTCTTTTTACATCTTTACCGCTAAAAGTTCTAGTCCCCATAAAAAGGAACTATAGGTCCTAAAGTTCCTTTAAAAAGTTTCATTTTTTGTGAGTCAACCGCTCAAGTAGGGCCTACCCACTGGTTCAATTAAATATGCAGTAAGAAAATATGTAAATTGCAACTGCCAAGAAGTTGCTGATGTGCAGCTTGCAAGCATACGGCGCGGTGCGGTAGGGTCATGAATCAAGATGATAATAGCCTAATTAATTAATGATACAAAACTGCAAGGATATTAATTAGTAACTAAATAGGCCCACTGCAAAGGGGCGCTAAGTGCAAAAATAGGCTATTACTCGCAGGAAAGAATAACACTAAAAAAACTAAACAACCTTAAACTTTTGCAAAGTTTGAACTTTGCAAAAGTTTCCTGAAAGTATGAACTTGATCACTTGAAAGTTTCTCAACACTAAAATGGACTGCGTTCCTTGAAAAGTTTTGGAAAAATTGAACTCGTTCATTTAAAAAGCTCCTTTCCCAAGTATTTTCAGGTAGGCCTACCGGTAGGGCCTACATAGGCAAGTGCTCTTGCAGTTGAGGGCATTGCCCTAGGTTATAGAGTAGCCTAGTTCATTCATATTCTACTTTCATTCTATGGAAGACCTTATGACAGAAAAAGAGCACTGCAAGCATTCACGTTCACTTTTGGCATTTTCCATTGGCCACAGTAGCCCTAGTGTACTCCGAATCACCACTTGTCTTTTCATTTGTTTTTTGTAATATTATTCGAGTGGAAGTTGACAATAATGACATCACAATAATGACATCCCTGTACTTACCGGATTCATGCCAATGAAAAACTCGATTAGCCCTACTATACATTTAGGTACCTAACCGGTTGAAGCGCCCTAGTTTCTTACGTCGTCGTCTCGTAAGTACCTAATTACGTAATTAGCATCAGACATGTACTACGTATACCACCAGTAAATCCAAATTGACTGAATTCGGTTTGAGTTCAATTCGGTTTGACTTGAAGTGTATATCACGGACATTCAAAGCGACTTCCTCAATCCTATTTCGATTCAAATTGAAGTTGTTATTGTTACAGTTTAAATAGATGCTACAAGATTCTATAAATAACACTTGAAAATACTATGAACACGTATCTCTACCTACAGCTACGTAAATATAAAGCCTAATGTCTTCATTAAAGCCTCTAAGACTCCATTTATTGTAAACATGTAATAAACAACGCCTGCCTAATAATGGTATTCACTGAAATCTAAATCTCTAAGGCAGTGTTGATCCGTATTGAAATGTATATATCAAGTTATTAAAAAAAAGTAATTGGATCAACAATCCACTTTGGCAAGTGGATTGTTGGACAACTCTAATGAATTTCAATTTTCAATTTCAATAGGCCTAAATTTGATTCTTTTTTTTTTTTAAAAAGGTACATTAAACCATTTACCATGCAATATTACAAATAACAAGACAAAAACCACTGCACATTAACATTCTCGAGAGAAAAAAAGAAGCCCACATAGGGTAACACCCTGTGTGTGGGCAGCGCAGTAGAAAATTAAATTTAAATTCTAATCAAGGAGACATGATGCATAAAAAACATAATAATATAAGAATACATAGTACTACAATACTTGTAGCAAAGTTATAAGTACAAACTACACAATATAAGCAAATCAAACGATACCTATTATAACATTGATGAATAATATAATATAAAGAAGCAGGACAAAGATGAATCGAGTGTGTAAACCTATATCAAGAGACTCAAACCGACTTGAGTCAATTCGGATTGAGTGCTGTGGTATACATAGTGATTTGTGAGTTGAGACCATATTGTTGTCTTGAAGCCGCATTCATAGTAGGTACGGTACCTAAGTCGGGAACACATTATTTTTCCGGTCTGACAGTAATGTGACTACCAACTGAGATCAGGCCACAAGGCAAACCTTACTAGCTAAATTAGCTATTTGCTGCAATTGTTGAGATTTAATTTAGTATTTAGCTAAGCTAACAGTTCACAATCAATCATGCATGTACCGGTAATTAATAGTTAGTATGAAATACGGTAAATGTGTTTATACGCCCTCGTAAACAACAGGTTGTGTGTTCGTTGTATCAATACTCGGCAAAGTTTTCAAAAGACAAAACAATAGGCCTAGGTACTTGCTCCATTTATGTTGTCAGTAATAGTCGCTTACACGGGGTTGCGATTTAGCCGTCTCACATACACTGGATCTACATAAGTTAATGCATGATTAAAGGGGTGGACATTGTCGATTGCTGAACTGCACTGCTCGCAGCGTTGTTATCATCATAAGGCCTACCCCCTTATTGAATTGCCATTCCTTAACCATGATGATGTTATAAATATAGCCTACATTTATAGGCCTACTAGTCCTAATCTGCTACGAATTTAATAGGCAGAGCAATAAAAAATAAAAAATCTACCATTTGTTAACTTTCTTTCTTCAGATTTGTCTTGATGATGATAATGATGATATATTTGTTCCAAATAAAGTTTGCCGGTCGACAGTCACTGACTGGCCATGATTCACCCCTCGATGCCGACAGCTTTAGCAAACTTGTTTTAGAACAACTTTCATGTGCCCGGATAGTTATGCTACAGCTTGACGTTAGGTGCGACTGTGTCTTGCACAGGTTGTTGTGCCCGGATAGTTAAGCTACAGCTTGACGTTAGGTGCGACTGTGTCTTGCAACAGGTGTTGTGCCCGGATAGTTAAGCTACAGCTTGACGTTAGGTGCGACTGTGTCTTGCAACAGGTGTTGTGCCCGGATAGTTATGCTACAGCTTGACGTTAGGTGCGACTGTGTCTTGCAACAGGTGTTGTACCCGGATAGTTATGCTACAGCTTGACGTTAGGTGCGACTGTGTCTTGCAACAGGTGCTGTACCCGGGGGACGGCAAGTGTTACAAGTTGCGCGAGCAAGGCCCCTGCCCCAACGACACGCAGTGGCTCGTCCTGGACAAGGAAGAAGCCATCCGACCCAATGGGACACTACTTCCCGTATGCAAGACTTGTCCCTGTTGTAACACGACGAGAATATTCTGGCCCGAAGACGGACTCTGCCACAAACTATCCGAGAAACAGACCCTGTGTCCGTTTGCAGGTACGTACGGTGCAAGCATAGACCTGTTATAATAGGGCATTTTGACGTGTGATGATCCTACTTCCTATAAGCTTGGCCCTTCTTTGTGATTTCTATGTTTTTGATTACAGTATGTAAGATTTGTCTGGATTTTGTATTTTTACATTTTTTTAAAATTTGTTGGGATGTATTTTACAGGTAATTTTGCTGACTTTGTGTTATAATTTATAACCTTTCGATACGACTGTGCATATACCACCATCTACAGTTGGATTCATGACATTGCGTTGACCTGCGATAGTTTTAGACCAATCAGGCGCTAGTTTTGTGTGATATCGAAACACAAGATTTGGTCAACATTAAACTTTTATCTAACGAATGCAAGTCAAAGCTTCCCAATTCATATTTTTCCACGATTATCCCATTTGCAGTGCAAGTGCTCTCCTGGCAATGGCACAAACACAAACTGATTTATTAACTTCCACAGACTTGCTAACAATAGTAGGCCCTATGCTCAAAGAAAACCTACCTACCTATGCGTTTAAATGACCTGTACGTTTCGCGTTTCCATTTTATATAAAACAATAAGAATTCTCTTTCTCTCCTGTTGCAAATAACACACTTTTCTTATATGCCTCGCATGGCACTGCAATGCCATGAGTAATTGATTATATAGAAATCAATCCAGGGAGAAAAAAATCTTATTGGGGTATTGAACCCCAGTCTCCCATCAGGTGCTTTACCGGTACCCCTACGCTACCGAGACGGTGCTTGAATTCTTTTGCTGCGTCATTGTCCAAAGAACTTAAAACTGTTGATTAATTAACTATTTATATTTTGAGCTGTGAAAGCACACAGTTTGAATAATAATATTTTTTGATAGCTTGGCAAAGTAATTGGATGAGCGAAGCAAAGACTTCAATTTCACCGACCCCCCAAAAAATTTAGCTCGGGTGTTTTTTTGTTTTTTTGTTTTTTTTGTTTTTTTTTTTTTTGTTTTTCTGTCTGTTTGTTCGCTCTCTACCGGGCAAACGGCATATGCGATGAAAATTTGACAGGACCTTCGAAATCTCTGAACTTAGACTTGCTACGTTTTTGGGTACAATCGAAGAAATATTTCTCATGAATATCGTACTTTTACGATTTTTTTCGATTTTTAGTGCGATATTTTCGTGACATTTGGGCCGATTCTGACCAAACGGGTGGGGCTACAACGTTAATATTTCACATGGACATTAAGGTAATGGTGATGTATTGCTTTCTGAAAGAAAAAGTTGAAAAAGTTAGCCAGAATATAAAGAAATATAGCTTTTAATATAAGTTTTTTGATTTTTTGTGCGATATTTTCGTGCCATTTGGGCCAATTCTGAACAAACGGGTGGGCCTACAACGTTCATATTATACATGGACATTAAGGTTATGGTGATTTAGTACCCTTTTGAAAGAAAAAGTTGAAAAAGTTAGCCCGGATTTATAGTAATAAAGCTTTTAATATAAGTTTTTTACGGTAAATAATACCAATTGACAAGAAACAATAGAAACTTGACAACAATCACCTACAATGCGTAGGCAGCAAAACAAAGCACTTGCAAAAGTAAAGGTATCTAACGCAAACTAAAAACTTTAAAAAGCTCACCCATCAACGCTGAGGGACTTTAGCGTTTTCCTAGTTAAGTAATTTAAAAATTAATGATTAGTTATCATTGTAAAACATGTTGGCTAGAGCTCATCCAACCATTTTAATTACCGTATTTAATCGAATAAACCAATTTTAATCAATTTAACCCACTGGCTTTCCAGAGTGTCGAATTGACGGGCTGGAACAGCACTCTACATTATCGGTCGTTGTATGAGAATGGTTTGTCCAATCACCAAGAGATCGCGCTCAATGTACTCTACGCATTTTGCTGAATCCAATGATTTGTATGGCTCATATCTAGGTCAAGGTTTAGCAAGTCTATGCTTGAAGGAAATATATTTTTGCATTCGTAAGCAGTATGGAGGCACGCGGGCTACTGACGGCAACAGCATAGTGCAATATTTTGCACGATATGACGAAGATGAGGGGTGTGATATTTTGACACCAAGAAAAATTTGTCTTCTTCTTCTTCTTCTTCTTCTTCTTCTTCTTCTTCTTCTTCTTCTTCTTCTTCTTCAAAGTTCATATACCCTCCAACATTTATTTAGGCTATATTTTAGAATTTATTAGAGGTAAATCGGGTCGTTTTTGTAGGAGCAGTAAACATTTAAACTGGAATTCACTCCGCACCCCCTTTTGCAAAAATAAATGGATTTTGAGAATGAGCACGGGAGTGGCACACAGTCATGAAAGTTAGCTACCCATTAACAATGGTCGGGAAAATAACAATATCAGTTTACGATTGTTTGCCAAAATCGATAATGTATTGATATTGTTGGATATTAAATATTATCAATTCCACATACGGGAGAGTTTCGCAACTAATCAAATATAATCTTTAAATAAGTGTTTATTGGACATAACACTGCTCTTATCAATATTTTTTTATGATATTTAGACATATATTCAAAATTCTTTCAAAATTTTCCGTTGTCAACCTTGAGTTTAAAAGACTTTTGAGTAAAAATTGAAATATGACATATAAAATATTGATAAGAGCAGTGTTATGTCCAATAAACACTTATTTAAAGAATAAATATTAAATACCTGTTCTACTAGTTTCTTTTATCTAATGTAATAATATCTTCCCAGGCACGGTTCTTCGCAGCGACCCGTTCGGAGAGGGCGAGTGCGCTTGCAACAAGCAGCCGGCACACGTTCGCTACGAGCCCGAGGTGATAAACAACACGGACGCTCTCAACGGCGTCTGCTATCCGCTCTACCGGCGGGGGCCGTGCGCGACGCTCAACATTCTCACCGCGTCCGTACTCAAAGGTATGTCATTGAGAATAGAGAATATTGAGCACATCCCTAAAATTACGCGAGTTGAGTTGAGGTGTTTTTCATAACAAAAGCAATTAAAAAAACAAACTACAAAGTGGGTTTAGATACAATCTTGAACACAAAAATTTTATTTTTTAGTACTACAATTCAGAAATTAAAAAAGGCCGCCCCAACCGGGATTTGAACCACATTTGAACCGCATTCCAGGCGAGCGTCTTAACCACTAGACCATCAGGACGGGTACATTTTAATCCCTGAATTGTAGTTGCATTATAAGACGCTCGCCTGGAATGCGGGAGACCCGTGGTTCGAATCCTGGTTGGGGCGGACTTTTTTTAAATTTCTGAATTGTAGTAAATAATAACAATTACGTATACCTACTAACCAAATCGAGAAACTAAATATTTTATCATTGAACTATAAGTAGGGCTAATACCCACTCAAGGAAACAATAAACTTAGTTCTTTGTGGCAAGTATTAAATAAGCTGCCTATATTAAAATAGTTAAAAAGCTACATGGCTGACGGAGCAGAATCCATAAATTTGTGGGGGGGGTCAGGATAAAGGGTGGGTTTAAGGTGCAACGTTCAGTTTGGACCGCTCTTAACCCCATAAACCCTGAGAAATCTCCCTTTTCAAATTCTGGTGGGGTGGACACATTTAACCTCTTCACGCAATATAATTCAAAAAAAACAAAAAAAAAAAAAAAAAAACAAGAAAATAGCGAACATTAAAAAAACCCGTAAATGTATATATTAGCAGCCTGTTAGACAAAAACTTTCAAACCGTAACGGCCCTCCCTCCTCCGCCCAGGCCTTCCCCCCCGGCCCTTCCGCTCTTTTCATTTTGTCTAAAGTACTAACATGACGGCCTAACAGCGCATTAAACCATCATATAATCCACTAACCTAGGGTTAAAAAAGTGAATTAGGGTTTACGTTGTAATTTCTCCAGTTCGAAAATAAGGCATTGGCAATCTGCCCTCTACACACGTTATTAACAATGTACAAAACAGACCAAGCGGTTAGAACGAAAATTAATATTTGGTGGCTGGATTAAATTGAGTAAACTATCTGCAGGGGTTTGGTAAAAGCATTGGCCCACGGAAAGCCAAGGTTTCTCGGTTTGGATCCCCGTGTAGTCACCTTTTTTTAAGATTTTCTGTCTAAAGTATTAACATAACAGCGTCATAGTCGCGTACTATAAAACCAAGGATAAACATTTGTATATATATTAGGGGTGTGCGGTGCGAGTACCCAAAATTTCGAGTCGAGTCGGGTATTTGGGATTCAAAATTAAGACACAAAAAGACACAAAAAGGACAGCTGGAAAATATTTGCTGAAAACAACGTAAGAAGGTAATCATTTACATCATAATGAAAGAGTAGGTGGAATTTGATGTGTACGTGGTAACGTCTAATTGTGTGTAGCTACATTCCTTATAAATTGGTTAATATACACAGATGTGAATACAGACGCAAAATGAGGAGATTTTAATACTAGGGACTGGCCTAATTTTTTTTTTTACGTTTTGGATGGAAGGGGCCAGGTCGCGGCCCCCAGGCGGGTGGTAAAAAATGGTAAAAACGGTTAATCTATTTTTGGCACTACCTACCAACTCTGATTAGTGCATAATAGGTAACCTCAGTCTTTTGATACAATTTTTGTATTCTTCTTGGAAGTTTTTTGACCTTTTTTGGCACAAAAAAATAAAAAAAGAAGATGTTTCAATATTGGGTGATATTTGTATCAACATTTGCGAAGGTAATGTGTACAGCCGACTTTACACTCAGGAACTCAAATCGAGATAATTTATAAGGGACTCGGACTCGAACCTCGGAAATTCCAAAAATCGAGGAAAATTCGGCACACCGTAAATAATAATACATTTTTTTTAAATTTGAAATAAATATGTAATCGACCAAATATTTTTTGAGTCCCCTTTGGTGTGCCTTTAAAAGTTAATAGTTCCACCGCCTTCTAAATAATAAAGAGTGGCTAAAGCACGTCAATGTCCGTGCAGTTGAGAGTCCCCGGCTCAATGTGGTCAATGCCCGCTGCTTCCAGGCTTCGGGAACACGGGTCGCTGCACGCGCGACCCCTGCCACGACCTCAACAGCCGCAACAAGACCGTTACGTACGCGGTTCACGCGGCTGACGGCCGCTGCTACCGCCTGGGAACGCAGGGGCCGTGCACCAACGAGGACGAGACGTTCAACGTTCACGTGGTCGAGCACACGCCCCAGTGCCTCCGACCCGTCAACATCATCTTCCAGCTGCCGGAGAGGTGTCCCACAGACAGCTCCGGCAACTGCCAGCAGGAGATCAACCTGCCGGAGGACGACAAGACCACCTTCGCCATAGAGCTGCTCATGTCGGCGGAGAAGCGCAAGAAGAGAAGGACTAGGAACGCGCCCTAATTAGCTACTACCCTAGCCATATAATTATATTTATCTTATGATATTTTAAACTAATTTACTGTTTTTAGTTGCCCATGTTTGGTCTTAACATACCCACCTCATGACTCATAATCAATTTTTCTTGTTTTTAAATATTTGTTTGCGTTATGTTGGGCCTACGTGTTCTATTTTGTTTTTAATGTTATTGCCATCGTTACACTTACATTTTAAATGAACTGTAATGCAAATCACATTACTTGTAATCATTTACATAAATGTAAATTATATACCCTTTAGTTTGCCAGGTATGCTATTCATTATTTCAATAATTTTTTGTTTTTTAAGTACCCATCCTTTAATGTTACATATTATGTTGCCCAAAATATTTTATTTGATATGCCTATTTATGGATTCCAATGGATTACGTTGACTCGCGGGTACGTTCCAATTTTTTAGTTACCGAGTTAATCCGGACGTAAGCCGGTTTTTTTCCTTTGTCCCAGGGCGAAATTTTTCAGTTATAAACACAGATCACCGATCTTTTTTACGACGACAATAAATTGGCATCGTTTTACCCATCCCCTGCTGCCGTAGCTGGCTGCTGTGATGTTGTAAACAACGAGTGTTTACTGCCTTCCTGAAGGTCGTACTCAGGAGCGTAGGAATAGGGGGTGCAAGGGGTGTGGTCGCGAGGGTGTCCTAAATGTGTTAGACAATATTATAACAAATAATTTTAAATTATCAAATGCCTTAATTTTCATTGGAAATTAATTTGTCGATATGACAAAGGATGGCCACTTAATTATTGTTGTTTGCATTCTATGCATCGTTTTAACTAGGGTAACTTATTGTCCATTAGGGTGACCAGAAACGTCCCCGTTTTACCGAGATCGTCCCGGTTTTTGTATTATCAAGATCCCGTATTCCAAAAATTAGTTTGCGGGACGGTTCCTGTCTCAGATCGCTCACAGGCTATCTTTGGAGCAAAAAAAAGGCCCCGAAAAAAATGTTTCACCCTCTCGCGGCTGGGGCTTCGCCCAGACCCCGTATAGTCCAACCAAACTTTCAGGCACCAATCAAGACCTTGCACCCTGACCTTTGAGTTTACTATCTTTACCGCCCACTGGGCCGTCCTTCTAGGAAAATTTTGACCCTGGTGAGTTTGATTTCAGAAGAGATGTTTTGTTTATTCTTCTAGGTCTACTTTTTGCGCATTTACACGCGAGCGCTATCAGTGTCCAATATTTATTACATGACAACTTGGACTGATATTTGGTTGTGACCGATGAGGATGACAGAAGTGGGAAGATCACTTTGCATGAACTGATATCACAATAGTGTCGGGAAGTGGGTCCCCCCGGTGGTAACATGCTTATGATAGATGCTAGGTTTAACCTTGAACACCTTACGGATCTCGTCGGGCGATGGGTGGCTACCTTAATATCACTGATTTACGATTAGATTGATTATGAGTCCTAAGATCTATTGTACCTAAATTTTTATCAAGAATTTGACAACAAGAATGAAAGATTCGCGTTCGGTGGTTTTCTTCCGCGAAAGGTTTGATTACTCACTGATTTGCTGTTCCTGATTATTTGGCAAACCTCATAATTTCATTTTGAGTGGGAATCGTCTGAATAAATCAGTTTTCTTTTTTGTTTTTCTATAGTTGTGTCTTCTTTTTCTTTCTTTCTTTCCTCCCCCTACCTTTTTTTAGTCAATAGGTTTTCTAAATATTGTCATTTAATATCCTTTTTTGAATTTTTGTTTTTTTGTTTCCAAAATATTGTGTTTTAATATATCTGTATGGAATATCACTACACAATCAGTAATTTCAAATATTTGCTTAACTGTAGTTTCGATTTGTTGTGTCTGCAAATCGATGTAGGTAAATTAGTGAGATCATTCAATTAGTTGTCCTCCTTTTGCAATCAGTTTTTTTAAAACTGAATATGGACAGATTTAAAAAAAAATAAAATGGTTACAAGGTTTTTTATAACAATTGCAACTCTGGGGGGGGAAAAAGATAGAAAATTGAAAATGAAAAAAGTCCATCACAAGTTTCCAGTAATAAAGCCCAAACTTATTTTTAACAAAAGACAGCCGTCCCCAATTGGCTTATTCGATTAGGGGGTAGGTCCGAGCCTATGACGATCAGGGGGACGTGGGGTTTCGATCCCATTATAGCATGGAGGGGGTGCACACAATAATCGATGATATAATTAAAGTTAAAATATATTTATCCATCGGTAATCAATATTGGGCAAAATCTCGATAATTGATAGATCAAAAGTCCATTCATTATCTATGATAATCAATAAATATATCAACTATAATCAACAATGCCCCGAAACACGTCCGTTCCGTTTCGGCCTCGCCGACGCTTTGCCTCAGTGTGACTAGGCAACTTGCATTGCATGCGTGACATTGCTGGGCCGAACACGTCGCTCCACACAGTTACGTGACGATGAACGAGGATCAAGACGGTCCCCGAGTAACATCAAAGATCAACAGAAAAACACTGATTTGGCCAAAATTATTTTACGTAGCTCATCTATCTGGTTGATCTTGTGATCTCAAGGTCAAGCCTAGCTCATTATGCTCGCATCCACTTTCTTGTTTCTTATCCTCCAAACACAATGCCATTAGTGCTTGTCTAGAAATAAATATTGGACACTATATTGAATAACGTTTGGTTGGATGATGAACCAAAGACTTAATTTCCGACCCCCAAAAAATAAAAGTGGGGTGTTTTTTTTTTTGTTTTTGTTTGTTGTGTTTTTTTTTTTATTAGGGCTGTGGAGTACCTCGAATATATCGAGTAACGAGTCGAGTTTTCACGGCGGTTTCGAACAAATTCGGTTTCATTATTTTTGAACTCGAATATTCGAACTCGGTAAAAACAGCATTTTTTCATTTACCGACCCGTCAAAGTTAACGTGTTTTCTTCGTTAGATAGCAGGCATACGCGGCAAGTTCGTGATACACATAGTCGACTCCTTCTGACGTGGAAACTCGTTATGATTAGGCCGGGCTGAACTTTACGAGACCAATTGGGCGCTATCCCAGTACGTCACATGCGATCTTGATTGGCGTGGTTTTTTGTGAAATATTCACGTCTACCGTGTATCACCACTTTTGTGTCCGAGATGTATGGTTGGACAACAAAATGGCCCACGATTCACGAGGCGAGAGGCAGAGCAACCAGATGTTCGTAAAAATTTGGCGGCTGATAGGCCTAGGCCTTAGGCGTAATTTCTTCTCTAAAGCATAGCCTAGCATAAAATACAAGTGTTTGAAATATTCATGAGAATGGAACCTTTGTCACAATGCAGGTAAACATTCAAACACACTGCGTGACATTATACCATTGACAACGGGTAAGGCCTAGTAAGCACCAGTAACAATTGCTAGTAGGCCTAGGCCTGCTAGTTTGCATGATTTCTTCTGGTCAAGATTAGGCCTAGTATATTTTTACGAAGTCTTAGGCCCCCTAAGCTAGGCTTCCAAACTCACATTGCCTACCAAAATGCACCCAGCACTAGACTAGCCTGTTGGCACCCTTCAAACCCGTTTAGGTTTTTGTAGCCTAGCCTAGCTAGGCCCCTAGGTTCCCTCCATAACCAAACATATTTAACCAGAAGTAGGCCGTAGGCCCTAGGCCTTTAAAACTGAAGAGATTGTTTTTGATAGGCATAGGTAGAAAGTCTGAAATAAAGAATACAATTTCCAATTTGGAAAATAGAACTCGATTTAAATATAAATAAAATAAATATCTCTAAAATAAAATAAAAAAATAATTAGGCGCCAACTCATTAATAATTTAATTTTTAAATGGACTCGAATTGAACTGGGGCGTTGAATTGAACTCGAAAAGACCGACATTTGACTGAACTCGAACTCGTTACTCGACCTCGAACTTTGAAATCTCCGTTCCGCACAGCCCTAGTTTTTTTATTTTAGTTTTGTTCTTGTTTTTTTCGCGTCTCTACCGGCAAACGGCATATGCCGAATTTTGAATGAAAATTGGAGGGGGACCTTCAAAATCTCTGAACTTAGACCTGCACACGTTTTTTCGTACCATCCGAAGAAATATTTCTCATGAATATTGTACTTTACAATTACGATTATTCATTTTATTCTTGGTGCGATATTTTTCGTGATATTTATTTTGGGCCAATTCTGACCTAACGGGTGGAAGCTACAAACGTTTTCAATTTTACAGATGGACATTTAGGTTGTTTATGTATTGCCTTTTGAAAGAAAAGGTTGAAATAAGTTTTAAGCCAGAATCCTTAAATAAAGTTTTTATTAATATGGTTTTTTGAGGTGTATAATCATTAACAATATAAACCAGTATCAATAGAACTAGACACAAATCGATCATTCATCACCATCAAATCAAAAATCACCTACAATGCGTTTCAACAAAGCAAAGCACTTGCAAAAGTAAAATAGATCCCAGCAACTAACTTTAAATTCTTATCTTACAAAAAAAGAAAAAAAAAAAAGCTCATCCATCAAACGCGACTATAAGAAAGGCATTTGCAACTTCCTAGTAAAGGAAACAACGCAACTAGTTTGACTAAAATCAAACTTCACAGAGTCAAGACCTTCCGAGAAAGTAGACTTCACAACGAGCAAGCAGTATGTGCGCGACAATCACAGTGGACTGCAAAAGCTGGGGGGGGTGGTGTAATGACGTGCTGCTATTGTCCTGTCGCGTGAAATAGATCGCTAAGCAGAAAAATAACTAAAACCGTTTTCAGTGGCTGAGAATTCCATCTATACTTGCTCCAACGGAAATAATTGCAGACTTGCCATGGATTGTGGGGGGAAGTTGGGGGGTGGTGTGGGTAAAAGTTAAATGAATGGGCGGTAAAGATGGAGTGTCCGCTTTGTGTATGAAAGAGAATACTTTTTACCAACTCAAGCAAAAAATATCTGTAACGAGATCACAGATTCCTCGTGTGTGCGAGATCCAATTGAGGTTAGCTTTTCAATACAGAGTTGCTAGTTGTTATGTTGGGAAAACACAATTTCAGACTAACTCTGCATTCTTGTCCGTTGGGAACCTCTAAAAACAAAACGGGAATTTGACAAACGCCATTAATATTTGGCCCCTTACACTATAATTTATATATAGTTTAGGGATCGTGCGGGTTCCCCAAAAACGGGTAATTTTGGGTGAGTTAATATACCCACCTCGGGTCGGGCCCGTCAATTACCTACCCGAAAAAAGTCGTCGGGTCGGGTAGAAGTAATAAAGTAACACCCGGAATCTGCTCCTTTTAAACCTCCCGCTTCAACACGCCAACGAACAGCTGGACGTCGGGTAGCGGACCAATCGCTACGACGTGGGCGCGGCTAGGCTATATGCTGTGTCCTTGGCTCTTCCTGCTCTTCCCTGTCCTTCCGCGCTGTCCCCGCTGGAGTAATAGGCCCTAGGCCCCTACTGACGTCATTACTCGTTCTTCCTGGTTTTATTCAGCTAATAACGCATTAAGCCAAGTTGAATACATTACGTACGTAGTGCGAATGGTGAAAAAAGAAACGAACGCTAATAGACATCGTCTAATGCCCTAGGCGGGCAGGCCTAGAAAGTCCGATCTAGTGCGCATCGTTGCGCGAGCAGAGCGTTGGGCGGAGTCATAGACCGAAAGGCATGGTGCAAAGCGCGATTTCGTCAGATGGCCCTGGCTGTTGGACAAACCATGATTTCGTCGTGCCGGAAGAGAAAAAATAACGCGATCGCATCGGTTTTTTCTTGGGGTTGGGTCGGGAAATATTAGAAAACGATCGTTACGATATTATTTCCGAGAATAACGAACGATTGATGCAGGAAAACGATAATAGCAGGGTTTCACTGTACTAGGCCTAGGCCTAGGCCTACTCAAGCAAAAGTTCATAAGACGCGATTTGGAAGTACTTCGTGTCAACACAGCCCAGAGTGGCTACCTGCAACCAATGCAAAACTGTTTTCTAGGATTTAAAAAAAAAAAAATGAATTCACAAAAAAAAAAATTCACTACCCGAGCCCGACCCGAGCCTACTTCAATACCGAGCCCGAGGGTACTTTCAATACCCGACCCGAGCCCGACCCGAGTTCAAAAACAATCCATTGCCTAGAAATGTCTCTGAATTCAAAGAGCGCATAAGAAAATACCAAGGTTGTTGTTGACTCTTGTCAGTGCCCTGCATTTGTGCAGAATATGTGGTTATTGTTGTAAATGTTTGGTAACCGAGTGATGAACTCAAAACTGAACTTAATAAAGTTAATCTAATCTAAACTACCCGCACATCCCTAATTATAGTACCTTATATATAAATCAACTTGAATCCAAACGTCCAGGCTACTCAACACACAACTCGCTCACTTGTCTAGCAACGACTTTGTTGTTTTCCTAGTCTAGGAATGTGGGAGACCCGGGTTCAAAACAATGGTCGGGAGAGTTTTCTTATTTCTGGAATAATATAGAACATGTTTTGAAATGGATACAATACTATGGAAAACATAGCACAGTACAAAGTACGTGTAAGCTTGCAAGGTTTCCGCAATCTCCCAGCGGAATTTGGGTGATCTTGAGTGTGCAAGATTCGATACACCTTGGTCACTGCATGCATGCATGCAAGAACAAAACCGATTAATTCCTACACATTATAAGCCTATTATTCAATTTATTATTTCTTCTAGGTTTAAATCGCAACGGATAAACAAATGGACAGACAGAAGCACAAAGAAGACCCGTTTTACTTGCGTTGTAAGACTCAGTCGCTGCGCTCCCTCATATTGTTAATACTGAGCATCGCAAAGAGCCGGTGCTTTCTATTTTTTTGAAACCAGATGTTTCATTATTGTACTGTAGTAGTGTTGGTGGTTTATAGTAAGGATGACGAAACTCGACTTTTTTACGACCCGGGTACCGTCCACATTACCCGCGGGTTACCCGGGTAGTAACACAAAAAAATTGTGTGGGGTGTCTAATGAACTGTGAAGAAATGCGCTCATCAATTATCGTAATATCTCATTCATAGTAATGCTGTTCTATAAACAATGACGTGCTGATGAAGTAGTACCGTATTGTTCCGAATATAGCGCTATGTTTTTTCCGAAAATACAATCTCAAAAAACAGCATTGGCGTTATTTCCGTGCGCTTGCATTTGAAATAGCGCCAGAACATAGGCCACGCCTCTATACAACTCCTGTGCATCGTCTGCTGCGCTTCGCCCCGCCCACCCACTCGATGCCACTGAACTCGGCCGAACCTTGGGCGAAACTGTCTGCTAGTCGTCAGAATCCTGGCCGTGATCACATCGTGACCTCGCTTGACCTACATAGATTTTGTTCGTCGGGTTGTCTATCTACGTTGCTAAGAGTCTACGTAACGTAATAATGAGTGATGAAGGAGAAGATGAAATGGATCAAGATGAACAAATGAAGACTGCTGATCGCGTGGAAAAGAAAGGTTCCTCTGCCTTACAAATCAGCAAGGGATGCGAAGGAGCTAGGCCTAGGCCTACGACGTAAACATTGAAGACCAGGAATCAGACTGGTGAAACTGTGGTTGACATGTGAGCTTGTGCTTGGCCCTACCCTGTTAAAAACCATAGGCCTAGGCCCAACATTGTTCAAAATGTTTTGTTGTTAGTGTTTCATGTGCATTTTAATTTTCTTTGATTTTTTTCTTTTTTTCTTGAAATGATTCTGAAAAATTGGGGGTCGTGTTATATTCGAGGTCGTGCTATATTCGGAACAATACAGTATTTTATAATCATGAAAGAGGAACAGCAGCAGGCCATTAAGATAACTCATCATTGCATATTTGCTTTAGGGCTATATCTTGTCACAGTCTAGTCAAGGTCATGATGCATTGGCACAGGGCGAGGGGGGGGGGCTAAAGCGAGAATGCTGGCGCACAGATAATTATTGTATAACAAGATAAAGAAATGCCAGTCTCTGCAGTATCTCTATTCCCATGTGCTTAATTTCAGTTATCACCATGGGTGATAGCTTTTGACTTCTAGCAGATTGAAAACATTAGGGATGTTATGGTAATTATTTACGTGGTATAATCTCGGGAAGATCGCACAAGTGGTAAGGCAGGAGGGGGGCATACTCAGCACACTGCCACAAGTTGGTGGCATGAACAAAGGACATTACAATTCGAAAGAAAAATCGCGCCAAGCACAAAAATATGAGAAAACTTTTTTTAGTCGCATTGATGGATGAGCGTTTTTGTAAGTTTTTGGTTTGCATGGGATCCCTTTACTTTTGCAAGTGCTTTTTGAACGCATTGTAGGTGATTGTTATCAAGTTTCTACTGTTACTTGTTAATTGTTAATAGGTACCTAAAAAAGTTAAAAAACTCATATTAAAACCTTTATTCTATGGATTCTGGCTAACTTTTTAACCTTTTCTTTCAAAAGGCAATACATCACAATTACCTTAGGCTTAATGTCCATGTAAAATATGAACGTTGTAGCCCCACAGGTTTTGTCGAAATCGGCCCAAAAATCACAAAAATATCGCATGAAAAATCGAAAAAAATCATAAAATTACGATATTCATGAGAAATATTTCTTCGATTATACCCAAAAACGTGGCAGGTCTAAGTTCAAAGATTTCGAAGGTCCCCTCCAATTTTTATCAAGATCGCATAGGGTCATTCCATTTAGATTCACCAGATGAGTGTTGGCATCATGATTTTTAATTTTTTTCAAATTTTGCATGTTGATACCTATATGTATTAAGATTTCAAATCCAAGTTTCTAGATTTTTGGATGAACCGTTCACATATTTTAGGCATTTGAGTGCCGCCCCGCTCGTAGCGTTATTTGCTTTCGTAGCTAGTAGCGGTAAATGAAATAGGTTGAGAACCGTTTGAGATATCAAAATGAAGTAAGACAATTATTTCTTACTAAAATGACAATCTTCATTGACATCACTTCAATTTTGAACAACTTTAATTTTTCTTGCATTACGAGGCAGCCAAATATTGACAACGCTTTTGGCTTTTGGCTACTTTCAATAAATAGTTTAATATGGAAGGGGTGACAACAACAAAATAATTTTTTGTGAGTAAAACTATGAGTACATACCTTTAAGGTTGTAGGAAAAAAAATGTGTTGTTTTAACCCCTTATGCCTGAAAAAAAAATTCTGAAAATGGAACAAAATCAAAAAGTACCCCTTTGAGGGTAGTTTTTCGACAAAAGGGGTAGGTCCTAAAAAAAATTCAAAATAGCCATAAGTTGCTTGATCACATGAATTTTAATATATCAAAAATTTGTCATGTTGTTTTGCTTGGTTTAAAAGTTACAGATTTTACAAAAGTACTAAAAACCACTTAGATTTACACAACGTAAAATAACGGTAGAATATGTTAAAATGTAGATTTAGTTTTCTAATGATTCTGAAAATATCAAAATAGTATCATTAATCATTAATCATTAATTATCATTAATCTTTTTGAAAGGCCTTGACCTTAAGTTTGGTGTTCTGATAGCATGCTATTTATCTCCATGCAAAGAGCATATTACTAATACAGTACTATTATGAGATCGTCTCGTTGCCGTCGACAACTCCAAAGGTAATATAATGCGCAGAATGTTTTCGTGTTTCACTTTCACCCATACTGAATCTTTATCTGACATTTTGAAAACAGTTGGCCTACTAGGTTCTGATGGGTGAAAAAAGTTAATTTTGAAGTCCATATTTTCCACCGAAGATTCAGCAACTGTTCCTAACCACCACTTGTGATCATAGATCCAGGCAACATAATCCCGGAGCTTTATGTTTTGAATACTTGCATTGAGTTCAAATCAATTGGTTTGAAACAATGGTAAGATCTTGTGTTTGGCACCCCAACTGCATTGTCATAACGTTGAGCTAGATGGTTTTCTTCTTTTACGATAGTTTCTGAAGTTAGGCTACATAGAAAAACTTAATCCCTTTGATATTTTCATCACAAAATTCGAACATCTCTTTAGGAGTCTTGATATGATTATCTTATGTTCTTTGTAGGCTTGTTTTCGTAAACAAGACATTTAACTGTTCCACCAATCCCATCGCATGGACCTTTGCCATGCGGTATGGCAAAAAAATGCCATTCAGCATAATAATTAAAATCCTCGAAGTGATGGCACAAGTTGGTGATTTTTTGTTTGTTTTTATACTGACTGCAGCACCGTCACTAAAGTAAATAACTTTTTTACGTCGGGAGCAAAGATTTAAAAAATTCTAGAACTACTTTCTGAAAAAATGCATACACTGCAGTAGTACTATGCTGCAAGTGGTCACTGATAATGCACACACTTCTCGAAGTTAGCTAATTTTTTGCCTCATCTACCTATGTAGGCCTAGTAGATCACAAATGGGTGAAGTGTAGCTTGATTGTTCACCAAGTGAAAACTCTGTATCTCTTCCTGCATCACAAAAGTAAAATTTTCAGAGAAATCTCCACTTATTATGCATTCAGCTGGATTTACAGTTTCTTTCTTTGTTCTCATATATTATTCTGCCTGTTTAGTGGCAACAAAATGATGCTTCTTCAGATCAGTGAGTTTATCTATTAACTTACTCACAAAGTCATTGTAATTGTTTGTTATCGCCACTAAGTCACAACGATCGGTTATGACCCATTGCTTGTATTGTATATTTTTGTCCAAATTATCATCGGCATCTTTTACGGCATCTAATATTGTGCTTCAAGCTCTGCAGGTCCAGGGCAGTTTGTGCACTCACGTAGCATGCAGGTTTCATTTTCTAAATCACAAACAAGTGAACCTAACATCTCTTTGTAACTGTTTTGTATCTTGGCTGTGTTTTATCCTGTCCAGGTTTATTCCCGCCCCCACCCCCTTTCTCCAAATACATTATGTCCAATCATAGTTAATTCCTCATCAACAAGTTCAAACTTGGTTAAACCCTTCCCTAAGTGATTCCCCCTTCACCCTATCTTTTAGTGGCCTCAGTAGAAATTAAACATAGTCAAGCTAACAAAGGATGAAGATCTAGACCTTCCGAATAGTCGATTTTTTTAAACAGTTTGTAAAATTCTGTAACTTTTAAACCAGCAAAACAACATGAAAATTTTTGATATATTAAAATTCATGTGATCAAGCAACTTATGGCTATTTTGAATTTTTTTTAGGACCTACCCCTTTTGTCGAAAAACTACCCTCAAAGGGGTACTTTTTGATTTTGTTCCATTTTCAGAATTTTTTTTCAGGCATAAGGGGTTAAAACAACACATTTTTTTTCCTACAACCTTAAAGGTATGTACTCATAGTTTTTACTCACAAAAAATTATTTTGTTGTTGTCACCCCTTCCATATTAAACTATTTATTGAAAGTAGCCAAAAAGCCAAAAGCGTTGTCAATATTTGGCTGCCTCGTAATGCAAGAAAAATTAAAGTTGTTCAAAATTGAAGTGATGTCAATGAAAGATTGTCATTTTAGTAAGAAATATTGTCTTACTTCATTTTGATATCTCAAACGGTTCTCAACCTATTTCATTTACCGCTACTAGCTACGAAAGCAAATAACGCTACGCGGGGCGACACTCAAATGCCTAAAATATATGTGAACGGTTCATCCAAAAAATCTAGAAACTTGGATTTGAAATCTTAATACATATAGGTATCAACATGCAAAATTTGAAAAAAATTAAAAATCATGATGCAACAACTTTTTTTAAATCTGGTGAATCTAAATGGAATGACCCATATATGTCGTTTGACCGGTAAAGCGCAAACAAACAGACAGAAAAAAAGAAAAAAACAAACACCCGAGCTAATTTTTTGGGGGTCAGTGAATTTTTTGGGGGGTCAGTGAAATTGAAGTCTTCGCATCGCATGTCGTATGTCGCATGTCGTATCAACGCGCCGATTGGATGTCGGAGTAGCCAATAGCCACTTAAGTATAAAACGTCACTCGCACCGTCACCAGTAAGCATGCGCTTGCTGTCGTCACTCTAGTGAGACCGAGCGAGACGAAACATCACCCGATCGTGATCAGTACGACTCGAAGTGTTGTTGCGTGAAGTTCTCTAGCGTCGGTCTGACCAATTATATTGAATTCGTTATGTTTCTTTCATCTTAAAAAGGACCTTTGCCATTGGTTGTGATGTCGCCTAACAAGATGAGTCAAGCGTGGCAGTTTTTTTAATTCAAAGTAGATGACGAGGGGGTCGGAAGGAGATACGACTGATTTGGAATGTCATGGAATTCTCGCTCTCTAGATTCGACCTTTGCCGGTACGTGCTGTCAAAACATGTAAAAAGTGGCACCCTATGCAAGTCAAGACTTGTGTTATAATAAAAAGGCTATGTTATTGAAATTTAGCCTTCAATTTTATTTTTACACATTTTTGCGTTGTTGCGTTTTTCCTGCTTTCTATGCTCAGTTTGGAATTTGATATGATAATCGATTCGGGTCTATGATATCGATATTTTTTAATATGATTATCGAATATCGATTCCATACCCCCGATTATAAATCACGATTTTCACATCGAACGGCAACCCGAAATATAATTGTTTCAAATTGTCCGAATATTTTGTCTAGGCATATGTCGCATATCTCCAACATGCCCGGCATGGCGCATATCTCCAACATGCCCAGCATGGCACATATCTCCAACATGCCCAGCATGGCGCATATCTCCAACATGCCCGGCATGGGGCATGTCTCCAACACGCCCGGCATGGCAAGTGCATGTTCTGGCAGTAAGTAAGGTATATTTATGTAGGACTCACGTTTTGAGCAGCAGCGACGAGCCGACAACGGAAACGGAGCTGAGAGCCATCGCGGCCGACGCCATCCACGGCTGAAGTAAGAAGCCGAACGAGCTGAACACACCGGCTGCGATGGGAATCCCTATCAGGTTGTAGGCAGAGGCGAAGAAGAAGTTGAGCCTGATTCGCTGGACCACCTTGCGAGAGAGATCGAGGCAGCCAATCACATCCAGCAGGTCGTTCTGAAAGACAACAGAGCAGGTGTGACTTTTATAGTCATTTTATTAACCTCTAATAAAAACAATTTTTTTTTGATTTCCAAAACCATTTTTTTTTCAAGCAAATGAAAACGAGATTTACAGTTTTCATTAGATGAGAGTGATTGAAGAATTGAAGGAAGAAGGAGAGGCCGGAGAGATGGAAGACGACCTAGAGGCAAGAGGAGAGAGCTGGGAAGATGTGGAAGAGATACGATTGTGTGAAGATAGAAAAAAGTGGAAAAATTTATTTACAAAACCCAATCTGATCCTGCCAGAAATGATGATGAATTGGTTTGAATAATGCAATAATAAAATAAATATCAAGTTTGTAAAATGTTTTAAAACAAAAATTCCACAAAAACAAAAATTAAAAAAGTTTCACAGAAAAATAAACATACTATTTCTCTGGCATACAAATATTTTTGTATTTATAATTTTTACTTCAAAATTATTTTTTGCACCGTAATATCGATGTCCAATCAATGTGATTTTTTAAAACTTTTAATGTCTCGCTACCCATTGATGATATTTTTATTTATCGGCCTACAAAACAACCCGATATAAATAAAAATATCAATGTGATATTGTTCGACCATCCCTAGTTTTGACTTTCAATGTAACACCTAAACAAGTGTCAACCAGCTCACCCTCATTAGAACCACGTCGGCGGCCTCCACAGCCACGTCCGTCCCCGAGGCGATAGCGATGCCCACGTCTGATTGGGCTAGGGCCGGCGAGTCGTTGACCCCGTCGCCTACCATCGCAACCCGCTGGCCCAGCTCCTGCAGCCGCTGGATCTTGGCGACCTTGTGCGAGGGCAGGACCTCCGCAAACACTGATGCCAACCTGACCACAGAAACATGAGTTAACATTCATTGCAACCCCTCCTGCAGCCGCTGGATCTTGGCAACCTTGTGCGGGAGGGCAGGACCTCCGCAAACACACGCGTGATGCCAACCTGACCACAGAAACATAAGTTAACATACATTGCAACCCCTGTTCATGAAGAAAATCTGAAATTTATGTCTAAACTGTTGGTCTGCTGTTTTTACGGACCTTGTCTTTTTTTTAGGGATATTGTTCATTTTTTCAGATATTTAGGGTGCGGATCTACGGATATTTATAGTCGATTCCCGTAGGTTATTTTGTTAATTTTATTTTCCAAGTTTATTTTCGATTCAACTTTTGGTATGAAAAGCTAAATAAATAAATTGTATTTAGAGTCTACCCACTCAGTTATATAACTGATTTTCAGTGGGGGACAGTAAATCAAAGTGACCAAGCCAACCCTGTAGGCCCCGATGCAATCCACGAGCGAACGATAACCAACCAAAGATCGATATTTTTAATAGGAAATATAGCAGTCAGTGGTATGGACAGTGTGAACACTCGCAGATCAACGACAGAATCAACAAGGCCAATTCAGAACAACTCTGAATTTATTATGTGCTTCGGTGCTAGGACGGCTCCAAAGTCACCGTTTACAAACTCCTAAGACAAGAACTGATGGTCTTAAGTCCAAATCAGAAGTTAAAAAACTTCTGACTTTGGTGGGAATCGAACTCTGGATCTTTGGATGCAGATACGCTAACCACAAGACCAACGAGCCAGACACTCCCATTGGCCGAGGCAGTCGACCAATGAAAGCGGTGGTAGACGTCTTAGACATTGAAGTTACTGAGGGTGGAGCAAGAAGTAAATATAGAATGGAAAATGGAGGTTATGAATTTGTTTTGCTTTGTATTTTGTTTATCAAGCTTGGATTAATAACCTTGTCATTATTGTGAACGTGATTTAACTTACATTGATAAATTCTCATTTATGATTAAAAAATTATAAGAAAGTTCTACTACGCTACGGTATATGTTACTAGGAAAACGCTAAAGTCCCGCCGCGTTGATGGATGAGCTTTTTTTAAGTTTTTAGTTTGCGTGAGATATCTTTACTTTTGCAAGTGCTTTGATTTGCTGCCTACGCATTGTAGGTGGTTGTTGTCAAGTTTCTATTGTTTCTTGTCAATTTGTTATTATTTACCGTAAAAAACTTATATTGAAGGCTTTATTTCTATGGATTCTGGCTAAATTTTTCAACTTTTTCTTTCAAAAGGTACTTCATCACCATAACCTTAATGTCCATGTGAAATACGAACGTAGTATCCCCACCCATTTGGTCGGAATTGGCCCAAATGGCACGAAAATATCACACAAAAAATCAAAAAACTTATATTAAAAGCTTTATTTCTATAAATTCCGGCTAACTTTTTCAACTTTTTCTTTCAAAAGGTCCTACATCACCATAACCTTAATGTCCATGTATAATATGAACGTTGTAGCCCCACCCGTTTGGTCAGAATCGGCCCAAATGTCACGAAAATATCGCACTAAAAATCGAAAAAAATCGTAAAAGTACGATATTCATGAGAAATATTTCTTCGATTGTACCCAAAAACAATACACCTCTAAGTTCAGAGATTTAGAAGGTCCCCTCAAATTTTCATCAAGATCGGATATGCCGTTTGCCTGGTAGAGAGTTAACAAACAGACAGAAAAACAAACAAACAAAAAAACAAAAAAAAAACACCCGAGCTAAATTTTTTGGGGGTCAGTGAAATTGAAGTCTTCGCTTCGCTCATCCAATAATTCTATTAAACTGGTTGTAGGTTTGGCCGAACATTGTCTTTAAATTACCAAGTAGATTTTAATGCATTAACATTGTTACAAATATTACATACAAATCTCTTACAGTTCCTTTTGTAGCATCCATGGACAACTTGCTTACAAAGGCTTTATAAAGACACAAAATGTATACACAAATTGTACAAGTATGTGTTTCATGTTATGATAATTGGATGAGCGAAGCGAAGACTTCAATTTCACTGACCCCCCAAAAAAATTTAGCTCGGGTGTTTTTTTTTTTTTTTTTGTATTTTTGTCTGTTTGTTCGCTCTCTACCGGGAAAACGGCATATGCGATCTTGATGAAAATTTGACAGGACCTTCGAAATCTCTGAACTTAGACTTGCCACGTTTTTGGGTACAATCGAAGAAATATATCTTACTAGGAAAACGCTCAAGTCCCGCCGCGTTGATGGATGAGCTTTTTTAAAGTTTTTAGTCTGCGTGGGATATCTTTACTTTTGCGAGTGCTTTGTTGCTTTGTTTTGCTTCCCACGCATTGTAGGTGATTGTTGTCAAGTTTCTATTGTTACTTGTCAATTTGTTATTATTTACCGTTAAAAACTTATATTAAAAGCTTTATTTCTATGGATTCTGGGTAACTTTGTCAACTTTTTCTTTCAAAAGGTACTTTATCACCATAACCTTAATGTCCATGTATAATATGAACGTTGTAGCCCCACCCGTTTGGTCAGAATTGGCCCAAATGTCACGAAAATATCGCATACAAATCAAAAAAACTTATATTAAAAGCTTTATTTCTATGAATTCCGGCTAACTTTTTCAACTTTTTCTTTCAAAAGGTACTACATCACCATAACCTTAATGTCCATGTATAATATAAACGTTGTAACCCCACCCGTTTGGTCAGAATCGGCCCAAATGTCACGAAAATATCGCACTAAAAATCGAAAAAAATCGTAAAAGTACGATATTCATGAGAAATATTTCTTCGATTGTACCCAAAAACAATACACCTCTAAGTTCAGAGATTTCGAAGGTCCCCTCAAATTTTCATCAAGATCGGATATGCCGTTTGCCTGGTAGAGAGTTAACAAACAGACAGAAAAACAAACAAACAAAAAAAAAAAAAAAAACAAAAAAAAAACACCCGAGCTAAATTTTTTGGGGGTCAGTGAAATTGAAGTCTTCGCTTCGCTCATCCAATAAATGTATTTTCTTATTGCAGCATCCTTCGCACCTAGCTTAGGTCTCCTATAACCAGACTACAACTCAGAACTGATTATCTCATGTTTAAAACGGACTTTTTTGGTAGAAATGATAAAATATTTCAATTTTTGTTGTATATATTCGAGTCTGCAAGGTAGGCTATTTTGTAGTTTATTATGGTCATCATACAAATATTAACATTGGAATTTTAGCCTTGCTTTGCTTGCATCAAAGAAATGAAGAAGTAATAGATAGGATACATTTGGAAGTTAACACAGATATTCGCTCGGCCAGGATGAATTCAACATATACTGTATTTAAACGCATAAAAGCCGCCCACACAAATAAGCGGCACCCTAGTTTTCAGGGTGCCATATTTAAAAACTCTTGGCAATGCATATAAGCCGCAGCCCAAAATGTTGTAATAGATGCATTCATACTAAATAAGTAGACTCATGCCATATAAAAAAAAAAATCCAAAATGCCAATTTTTGCATATTTCTGGATCAAAAAATTGGTGTAAAATCACAGTTACAAGATATATATAATTTTTTAAACTAGTCATTTTAGTGTAGTATTATGCTATAGATTATGCGGTAAAAAAAAAGACTTTTTGGGGTGATAGCTCCTTCAATATGTATTTGTCTTAAAAAATTAAACCTGAAAAATGTCCGATTTATGCTCTCCTATACAAATTTACTGCAAGATATTAGAATAATGTAAATAACTTTAAATAAATAAATAAATATAAATAAATACAAAAAAGTATAGAAATATTACGCATTATCGGGGAAAGAAAAACTTGTATGAAGTTTTTCCAAAGTCTAAAAATTTCCAGAACTTTACACCCATAAACAAACCAAGACTAAATCACCCACCATAAGCTGCAAATGTGGTAAGATTGTATATTTATTCTTCTTAGAGATCTTAATGTGTCTGGTCCATTGATATTTAACTACTGTAGGCTAGATTAGCAGTCGGTGGTCCACTTCCATGACAATTAGAAGCCATCTTGAAATCCCAGTTTGCATGTTAACTTAATGGGAGCTATTTGTAGACCGAATATTTTTAAAGATGGCCGCCAGTTTGACAGCTGAGCATACTAGCCTTTAACATCAAATGATTACTAAATTCCCTTATGCAATAACGTCTTATTGTTTCTGTTTGTGCATTCCCATGCTGCACAAGCTAAAACCATATCAAACAATCCAGTAAAATACTTTATTGCTTTGAAAAAGCATAAATTAAAACGCCAAATCGCCATCTTGAACTGGATTTTTGACGCTTCAATTTGCTACGCTCGCGCCTGTGCGGAAGTATTAGACACTGCTAATCTAGCCTACAATAGGGGTTTAATATCTATGGTCTGGTCATATAAATAACATAATAATTTATCACATTGCATTCACACATTTACTAAGATAGCAAAATTGGTCTTATTCTCAATGTAGGAATATCTGTCCCGTGTGGGGTGGGGTGGTTGAAGTAAACCGTCTGCTCACCTGTCGAGCTATCGTCAGCGCCGTCTGTCTGTTGTCTCCGGTCAGCAAGATGACCTCCAGCCCCATCCGCTTCAGAGTGTAGACGGCGAGATGTGCTTCTGGTTTCACCATGTCGGCCACACTGATCATAGACACCAGCACGCCTGACAACAAACAATACAATGTCAGTTTATGGAAATCAATCCAGAATCCCGGTCTCGATCGCTGTCATGACGAGCTAACCGGCCAAGCGGTACAAAAACCGGTGTGCCGGTCAAAAACTGGCCGGTTGGCAACCCTAATGTTTAAGCATGACGATGGATTAACTATGTAATTCTTTTGTTTCTAGTGTGAAAAATGCCTATCGGCTAGTTAGATTGGAGAAGGGTTGACAGGTTGGGAAAGCAAAGAGAACATAAATCCCAGCCTGAAGGGCTGGGGGCGACAAAACTTTTCACCTGCTGATGACTGTCCCAGAAGGACGAAACGCGTCGTGGATTAAGGTAGCAACTTTAAATTAGCTGCAGATGTCATCAGCAGGTGAAAAGTTTTGTCGCCCCCAGCCCTTCAGGCTGGGATTTATGTTCTCTTTGCTTTCCCAACCTGTCAACCCTTCTCCAATCTATGTAATTCTTTTGTATTTATATTAGAAATTACTTTGAAACCTGACATGTGATGTTAGTAAGTAGTAACCCTGTGATCTGTATTGTTGTTAGTTTTTTAAAGATAGTTTTAAGTTCACTGTTTAAGTGGAAGAACGATTTGTAGTCGAACCTGGCCATTTTTTGTTTTTTGTCCTTTGTAACCCAATGTACATAGAAAATAAAGACAATCAATCTATCTATCAATCTATCTATCTATTTAACCCTGACAGGGTGTGTTTGAATTAGAGCACAGGCAAGTCCAACTTATGACGTATTCGATTGGTCACACTAGACCGCACTCAGCACGCACTGAGTGGGAGTCGGCATATTCGATTGGGACACCGCACTAGAAAAGTGAGCGATCGACTGCACTGGCCTCCGACCACAGTGCAACGCAGAGCGACGCTGAATTTGTCCGCAAAATATGGATAAGAGGAAAAGATACGCCCTGATGGATTTGGAAAACAGCAAAAACAACGAGATTTTATTGTATTATTTTAAAATTACGAAAAGGTTCATAAAATTATTACCAAATAATTGTTAATGTTATAATTAGGTAAGTAAGCGTAGGCTTATAGAGGCGATGGAAAGGTGCAATATAACCTCACATTTTTACTACACCTATTAGGTATGTTATGTTTGCAACATGTAATTATCCCACAGTTGCCAATAAATACAAAATAAATACCGTATTTACTCGCTTATAGGCCGCCCTCGATTAAAGGCCGCACCCTTATTTTGACCACTCAGATTTTACAGAGTTGGATATAAATACTATTGATAAATGGATTCTCATAATGGCCGCACCCCACTTTTTGAACTTGACAATTTCAAATATACCCGAGGCCTATACTCGCATAAATACAGTAACTATAGCCCCGGAATACAGTTTTAAATGCTACTTCTAATAAAACAAAACGTCACACTAGACCTGGACTAACTGGAACTGGAATAGCACTGGATTTTTTCGTGTTCGATTAGGATCTGCACTGACTGGCGCACTGCGTTGCACTGGGCGAGTGGTATGACGTATTTGCACTACTTGAGTGTGCACTGAGTGCATGCCAATTGAATACACCAGTCTTGGGCACGTTCCCCCAAAAAAGGAACTTTGAAAAGTTAAGTTACTTCTGCTTAAAAAGGAACTGAGACGTTCCTAGTTCATTTTCAATAAAAAAGGAACTGAAACGTTCCTTGTTCCTCAAAAGGAACTTAGTTCCTTTCACGTTCCTTATACCATCGCTGATTTAAACAATAATTAATGTGAAATGAGTTAATTTATCATTACTCTTATTTATTAAAGTGAGTCCCAGGCCATCTGACGAGGGTGGCGTCATTTTCGAAAACACAAGATGTCACATTGATATTTTTCATACTGCAGTTTACGATATCAGGTACTGGAATTCAACGGGATTACGACGGCGAAAGGAACTTATAAAGGAACGTTAAATTCGTTCCAAGTTCCCACGAAATAGTAACTTTGACGTTACAAGTTCCTGATTTAAGAAAAGGAACGCGTTCCTACAAAAGTTCCTGAAAAAGGAACGCGTTCCCGGGAACGCGTTACTAGGAACGCGTTCCTCCCCAACACTGGAATACACCATCAGTGTTAATGCGCTTTACTACCCTTACTCTACAGTAGAGCTACCTGTCGGGCAAAGACAACACTACTCAAAAGTTGGGCTAGGCATGCACTCAAGGTTCCTTTGCAAAGCATTTGCATGATAGAAACTATTTGTGTATTCAACAAAAACAATTAATTACGTGATAAGAACAAACAAAACTTAAGGCTATTGTACCACCTCTGGCCGATAATTTGAAAGTCGAAGAAACATGTCTGAAAAGTTTGCTGAATGAAAGAAGGCCTTTAAAATAACAGAAAAAAAATTGTGAATTTTTTTGGCGGGACATAACCTCACTTTTGGAAATTATATTTAGAATTTTGAACAAAAGTGTAATATACAAGACAAGTTCAAAATCGCAATTTTTTTAAAAAGTTATTTTAAAGGCCTTCTTTCATTCAGCAAACTTTTCAGACATGTATCTTCGACTTTCAAATTATCGGCCAGAGGTGGTACAATAGCCTTAAACGTCTGGATCTACATTTTATTTTAAATATGCATTCATTTGTTGTTTAGCTCATTGTCGCTGTCAGCTATTTTAAACTTGACATAGAACGAGTGTACACTTTCTATTGCTATGTTGATTGATGTGGACTTTGATTTGGACCAGAACCTAGAGTTGGAATCTAATTCAGACACGCCCCTCGACAAAATAAACTCGACCGCTCTTGAACCCGACTCACCGTTGATGGCGCAGAGCACGGCCGTCCTGCCGAGCTCCTCCTCGTCCACCATCTTGGAGTCCACCTCCGCTGGTACTGGCACGCAGTTGCGCCGCATCCACTCGCGGTTGCCGATAGTAACCTGTGCGAGACATAGGATTTACTCGATTAGAAGCTGCCATCATTGTCCAGCCCTAGTGTCTAAAGTTCGAAATAGGGTACCTCAAGTCTAACGTGGGAAGCGAGTTTAGTGTAGTGGAAGAGAATGTCCCATAAAAATAGCATTGGGCTATTTTAAAACGCTTGTATCTTTTGAACGAGAAGTATTTAAGAAATATCATTCACATTACGTCATTAACCATTCTTTTCTTCAACTATCACATATAGTAGAATATTAAAACCATGTTTAGAATTTAAATGAGTTCGAGTTTAACAAGAAGATGTTTGCATTTTTCATCTGCGTCGCGCGCCGATCCTCCGTGATTGGTTGTTGAATCGAAGAAACGAACATGTCGGACAGCCGAGCTCGCCGTGCACTTGGATGCTGTACGTGCAAAGCTGCTCCTCGCTAGTCGGCCGTGCGCATGCGTTGGTTCTCCCTCTCTCTTTTCTACCGTGCGTCTCTTTCCGTTGAATCGCTCCAAAACGTGTAACATACATGTGTTTCAACAACGTTTATTCAAATTCTGTTGCGACTTTTATAAATTAAATGCATCAAATGTGTTAAGAAAAGAATGGTGATTAACGAACTGCGAATGATATTTCTTAAATACTTCTCGTTCAAAAGATACAAGCGTTTTAAAAATAGACCAATGCTATTCTTATGGGGACATTCTCTTCCAATGCACTGAACTCGCTTCCCGCGTTAGACTTGTGGTTCCCTATTGTGATCCTCAATAGAAATTATTTCCAATTAACAGGTTAGTGCAGCTCAACAATATTGATTATTCTATAAGATCAATATCGGGGAAAATATATTGCTACCCTTGCGTCACATAGGTAATATCATGCCATTGTAGATTTGTCTTACTCCACATTGAGTTTGGTTTGAAACACAACCGCTCACCTTGTACGTGTCGGTGGTGGCATTCTCGTTCCCAGCCTCTATGATCAACAGCTGCTCCAGAGCCAACACTTGTTTCTCCTGCGTGGTTGGCTCCATTGGCGAGAAGTCGATCACCACCCCCTCGATGTTCAGGGTGCCTCCGCTCCTGTGGGTCAGAGCACCGGGAGTTAGATCCGGGATCAATCATTCACAATTATCTAGGGTTGCCGCTCAATATGATTTTGATAGGGATGTGCGAACGTTCGAAATTCGAACTAGAACTCAAACTTTTTTTGAGTTCGAGTTCAAAAAACGTTTGAAGTTCAAAAAAAAAAATACTTATTTGTAGTGGTGTGCAGTTACATATTATTTGACAAGTAAAAATAACATGGTTCTCAGTTTACAAGTACAAATTTAAAAACAAAAAAATGGATGGTGAAGGTGCCGGTCCAGAAGTTTCTTACTTTCTTGGTGTAGGTGCCGGTCTAGACTTATCACTATTTTACTTATTATGACGGTTTGATATACCTTTAAGTTGGGTTCGAGTTCGATTCAGTTCGAAATTTTTGTTAAGTTCGAAGTTCGTTTTTTTAACTGGGAAAGTTTGAGTTCGAAGTAAAAATATTGGGTTCGCACATCCCTAGATTTTGAACATCGATAATTCAGGCGCCTTGGCTTTCCTGTTCAAGTGGCTAGACGAAACCACATATTTTTGTAAGACTCTTTTAGCTCACTCTAACAGACAATCACAGAATGTTGTACACATCAAAATTTCGTTTCCACTCACGTAAATCACATCTTTCTTAAAATCAAGCGCACGTTGATTAACCGTAACGAACTTAGGTCTTCCAATCGTAAAAAAAACAACCAATGCTTACGTCAAGTCGACGATGACAGACGGGAAACAACAGCAAAGTAGCAAACTGATAACGGGGTCGCCTGAGTAGAAAAATGGATTGGAGCAGTTGACAAGTAAAAATATCTCGGAAGTCGATTCGTAGGTGGGATCGATAAAGTAGAACACCGTAAAAAACAAACCAAATACCGTATTGTGCCCAATATAGGCCGACCTTAAATATATAGGATGACCCCCAAACATTGGTCATTTTTTTTTTTTTTAACAATAATATTTAACAATATATTTTTATTTTACGCGCCGTTATTCTTGTGGACTATTTCCACGGAACTTGTGCCGACTTCGTTTTCCCCGCGACCTATTTACTCGGAGCCCGTGGGGTCCGTGATGATGTAGCACTATCTCTATACGGACCAGTTCTTATCGCCCAGTCATCTGTTCTGCATCGCAATTCATTCGCCAGTATGCCTTGAGATAGTGTTGCGTCCTCCGTGCCTGCCGTATTGTTCGCGCAGCGCCAGAGAGAAGCAGGGAACTATACTTATTTCCTAGTCACACGGCGCTGTAACTTGGTGTTTGAAATTGGCGCGTAAAAATGCTGATGCTCCTATATAGGCTGAGGAGAGATTTTGAGACCTAAAATAATGAAAAAAAGGTCAGCTTATATTCGGTACAATACGATAGACTTATAGTAGGAATGAATTTGATATATTAATATGAAGAATACTCTTTAATAATATCTCACAGAATTACCTAAGTGAAAGAAAATGTGTTTTGTTTACGTAATTTCTTGTGGATTCCTAGCACGAAATAACGAAACAGTGCATGTGTGGCATGGCATGGCAATGGCATGTGGGTAGGTGGATTGCGGACAGGCGGGACAGATAATATTATTCAATGTACAGGAAATATTTAACTTGACGAAAATAACGGTAGGTAGTTTGGTTAATTCAGTCGGCATTTGCTTACGTTTTCAGTGGTTCCAATATATTTATTCACGGAATATGTTTCTGTAAAAATATAATATTGTCGACTATATTCCATTTAGGTGCTGCTTGTTGTGTGCACTATAGAACACCACAATGCCGATCTCAATTAGCTTATTTCTTACGCGCGAGGATAGCATGTGTAGATTCTATCAGTCTTTACCGTGTTTCCAGCCTTTGCCGCCAGAGTGGACATGGGAATATGGAGCGCTCTATAGTGTTGGAAAATGAACAAACCTAATATATTGGCTGCTTATTCCTACATAAATGTTATCCAGGTATATATAAGCCCTGATGTGCATCTACCTAGATTGGTTGTTGAGATTGATCAGTTTCTCTGCTCGCTCAGCCAGCGCCATGAGTGGTTCGATGTTGGTAACCGTGCACTTGAGTCCACAGCCTGGGATCGCCTCGAAGTTGTCGCACTTTCCGTTGGTCTCAGAGTTGAGAACGTCCCGGGCAAACTTCACGATAGCTGAAAGAGAACAGTGTTAGTAGGGATGTGCGGGATCCCATATTCCCAAACCCTGGTTTGGTAACTAACATCTCTAGTAAGTACTATAAATAGAAACAAAGAAAATATCTATGGACATCGTAAAGAAACAATGATATTTGTGACAATCATTAGTCAATCCATGGAACAAACTAGGGATGCACATAGATACTTTTTTCACTATCGATTATATAAATGGTACTGTCATTATCGAATTGATATTATCGATATTACTAATAAAAAATTCAATAAAAAATTTGTGTGGCTCGTTGGTCTTGTTGTTAGCGTATCTGCTTCCAATGCAGAAGGTCCAGGGTTCGATTCCCGCCATAGTCAGAAGTTTTTTAACTTCTGATTTGGACTTAAGTCCATCAGTTCTTGTCTTAGGAGTTTGTAAACGGTGACTTTGGAGCCGTCCTAGCAACGAAGCACATAATAAATTCAGAGTTGTGCTGAATCGGCCTTGTTGATTCTGGCGTTGATTCGCGGGTGTTCGCACTGTCCATACCACTGATTGCTATATTTCCTATTACAAATAACGATCTTTGGTTGGTTATCGCTCACTCGCCGATTGCGTCGGGGCCTACAGGGTTGGCTTAGTCGCTTTGATTTAAAGTCCCCCACTGAAAATCAGTTATATAACTGAGTGGGTAGACTCTAAATACAATTTATTTATTTATTATTTATTAAGCCCTTTCTGACATAGATGGAATCTCAAATGTGGTAAATGAAATTAAAAACAATACAATCTCATGCCACTCGCTGCCTCGTCCTGTCTGTGTTGTCTTTGTTTTTGCCTCCCGCTATTGGTAAAGTTCGCTCCTAAACATAAATCTCGAGTAAGACACCTAGTGACCTGTATCTGTCTGCCCAAGCGAGAAATACGAATAACGTGTTTCGGGCCTTTTCAACCATCATTAATATTTTGATTATCAATAAGACTTTTGATTACCGTTTATCGAGATTTTATCCAATATTGATTATCGATCATTGTGTGCATCCCTACAACAAACAACATTTCCTCTCGCCATACCTGAACCGATGGGGTGTTCACTGCTCGCCTCCGCCGTACTAACGATCGCCAGGAGTCGTCCAAGCGAACAGAACTTGTCGCTGACAAACAACGAGATGCGCGACACCATCGGCACCCCATATGTTATCGTTCCCGTCTTGTCAAACACTACGCATTTCACCTGAACAAAATAAGGTATGACAGAAACATTAAGACTTTATAAAACATATATTCAGGCACCCCTATAACGGTGATTGCACACAAACAGTATTTGAATTAGGCACCCCTATAACAGTGAATGCACACAAACAGTATTTGAATAATAAATCAGAGTGGTATGAATTTCGGGTAATTTTGCCACACTCCATGTGTACGTACTTTGATGTTTTGTTATATTTGTCGGTTGATAATTCATGAGAACTGAGGCTGATTACTTTGTTTCCGTCTAAGCCGAACATTCCTCCTTGGCAATGTCTTTCGATTGGGTGGGGTGACACAGGTGGTGAATGTGTTACCCACAGAGGTAACAAACGGCGAGTCATCATACATGTTTGCTCGCAAAGTGGAGAAACAATCCGAAAATCACACAACTTTGATTTAATATCAATTATTATTGACATCACTGCGGATACAGTTGCCTCTGCCCTCATCACCGGCTGGGTATAGCGTTTTGGAACCATTCCACCAGACTGCTGGGTTTGGGAGAGTGAATGTTTTCTGTAATACTTTCTACAAATCATGTGAAACTCAATAATCTAATTAATTATCTTTCTCAAACTCAGTATGACTTCCACAGTTTGTTAGTATTTATTTTAAATAGTTACTCTGTCCAGGCAGGGTCTAATCTAACCGCCTACACAATACAACAAAGAAGCTGACTTGGCTCTTTTCAAGCCCTGATATCGAGGCATTAAAAAGCTTGAAAACCAGAAAATGTATGATCTCCTAATAGGTACCGGTAATCCCAAAATACAGGCACATGAAGAGAATAGAAAGATTCATAAATCCACATTATTTACTTACTTCTTTTTGTATATGTTTACGACCTTACCGGTTTCTTGTTTCAACATATCTTTTTAGTCTTTTCTAGCTAGTAAGAATCAGCGTCCGATAATGTTTCGGAAGTATTCCTATAGCAGTAGGCCTACGTACAGAGATATTCTGTTCAATCCTTTTTTGTTTGTTAATTCAGGCAAAACTGGGAAACATACAATTAGAAAGACTTTTGTAAATGAATGTGCGTGACGTACCTTGTGTGCATTCTCTAGAGGCTCCGCCCCCTTGATAAGGATCCCGTTGTTAGCCCCGACACCCGTACCGACCATGACAGCTGTGGGCGTCGCTAGACCCAGCGCGCATGGGCACGCAATCGCCAGGACACTCAGCGCACAACGGAACGCATACTGGAAGATTATCTCGTCGTTGGTGAAGCCCATTTTCTCCCCATCCTGACAACAATTACAAGATAATGGTAATATAAACATAAAGTGCCCTTATTTGCTTGTCTTGAATGTTAATAACCTAGGACCTATGGCGTAGAATAGTTGAGCCTTATATGTGTGTTTAGGAGATTTTCGTGGCCGATTTGGATTGATGTTCTTAGTTTTTCCGTTATAATGCCACGTATATTTTCATAAGGTCGACGTTTCGATAAATCGATAATCGAATAATTCAACCTTGCGATTGTAATTAACCGCTCACTCTGCAGAACTTTATAAAATATCTTCAGTGAAGACATTTATCGCTTCATTCCGTGAAAAATTTGTCCCCTGCGAGATCTACAACACGCGTAAGGCGCGAAGTCCGAAGCGCAACGTATCGCCCCTGCCCCGCTGCAGTGTAGGCAACTTGCATGGCGCGCGTGTGTTGCCGGGTGGCTACTTGCTGCGCCTGCAGGCGCCCATTGCTCAACCTCGCCTCGTCACAACTGATATTGTAGTATGCCACTCAAGGTCAACACAACACTTCATCTGTCCCTTCTCGTCTTGCCCACTGTGCTCCTTAGGAATCTCATTGCTCTCATAGGACAAAAAATTTAATAAATCATCATCATTATCTACTTATTCTATCTCTTCTATCTTGCCCACTGTGCTCCTCAGGAATCTCATCTCTGCTGCCTGTATCTGACTCTCCTCTCGATCTCCCATTGTCCAGGTTTCTGCTGCATATGTAAGGATCGGTATGAAATAAGTTTTATATAGTGTCATCTTACACTGAATGGGTATTTCCCTATCCCACACCAGGCCTTTCACACACTTATTAAAAGTTACTGGCCTTTTTTATTCTGATGTAAATCTCATTTTTATTCTTTCCACTTTCCATTATTTCACTTCCTAGATAACTAAAACTATCCACCATTTTCAGGGTTTCTCCTCCAATGTTTATCTGTGCTCGATAATTCCCTGTGTCCCCTTCTCCTGGCATTATACATAATTAAATATATTAATTATATATATATATATATTTGACTCCTGTTTCCAACTTAAGTTAGGTCAGGGGGTGGCTATAGCCACCAATTTTCTAGGGCCTTTTATGAGTTGTTAACACCGGCTTGCCAGGCCTGTCATGTCCTCTTCAGGTTCACTCGCACTTCTTCCCACCAGTTCACGCCATCCACTTCTGTCTTCCCACAGTTTCCTTGCTTCGACTTCTTCCCACTTCTCACCTCTTTCCTGTATATCATTTCTTTTTTGATCTTTCCACTTCTCTCTTGGTCTACCGACTCGTCTTTTAACTTTGTCCCCACTTTCAAATTCTGTCCTTGGAATTCTTTCTTCTCCCATTCTTCTGACATGTCCATACCATCTCAACCTTTCTCGTCCAATTTTGAATAATAGCTTCTCAACTCCAACTTTTGTCCTGATTTCTTGGCTTCTAATTTTGTCTAACTTCGATATTCCGGCTATGCTTCTTACAAACTTCATTTCAGCTGCTTGAATCCTACTTGCATCTACGGCTCCTAGTGTCCAGGTCACTGAAGCATATGTAAGGATGGGTAGATAGTATACCTTGTACAATAACACCTTGCATTCATTAGGGAAATCCTCGTTCCAAAGTAACTTCCTTACTTGCTGATAAAAGGATTCTGCCTGGGCCACCCTTTTACTGATCTCACTTCCCATCTTTGCCTCCTTTGTGATAATGCTACCTACGTACGCAAACTCTTCTGCCTCTTCCAGTTCCTCATTTCCAATTTTAATTTTCTCTCTAGTTACTTTACTTGTTCCTTTCTTTCTAGATTTTTCCATCACAATAGTTTTACTTTTTCCTACACTGATCTTTAGTCCAAATTCTTCTGTTACAAGATCCCACTTCTTCACTTTTGTCTGCACTTCTTCAGCTGTCTCTCCCCACACTAGGATGTCATCCGCATAAATCATTGTCCTTGTGCCAGTTCCCGTCTCTGGTTCCACCTTATTTAATATTTCGTCCATTACTATTGAGAATAGTAATGGGGATATTACACTGCCTTGCCTTAGGCCAGAGTTAGTGGTAAACCACTCAGTATTTCCATGGTTTGTTTGAACACAACATGTGCATTGTTGGTACATACTTTTTATTCTTTCGATCATGCCGTGGTTAACACCCTTCTTTTTTAGGCAATCCCATACTTTCCCTTGGGGCATGCGATCATAGGCTTTTTCTAGGTCTAAAAATACTAGGTGCACCGTTTGTCCTGCCTCCCATCTAGTTTCCATGATTTGTCTAACTGCGAATATCAAATCAGTGGTTGACCTTCCACTCCGAAACCCATACTGCTCTTCCCTTAGCTGTGGTTCTATTATTTCATTTAATCTTGCTTGTATTATTCTTTCATATATCTTAGCTCCTTGGCTCATTAGGGTGATGCCTCTGTAGTTTTTTACTTCCTTCCTGTCACCCTTTTTATAAAGTGGGACAATCACTCCCTTCCGCCAGTCCTCGGGAACTGTTTTTTGTTGCCAGGCTGCTTTTACCACACGGTGCATCCATTCACACCCTACTGGTCCTGCTGCTTTGATCATCTCTATATATACTTCATCCACCCCTGCTGCTCTTCCATTTTTCATACAGCCTATAGCATGCCTTACTTCTTCTATCGTTACTTCTCCCTCCTCTTCTTCATGATCTTCTTTCAATATTTCCACAGTATGGTTGTTGATCACTTCATCACAGCCATAATTATATATTAATTATAATTTATATTAATATTAATTTAATATAAATTAATAAATAATTAACAATAACATCTGATCATGGAGTTATAAATAGTACTGGCGCACACTGATAAAAATTACTGGCCTTTTTATTCTGATGTTAATCTCCTTTTTAATCTTTCCACGGAGGCGCAGGTGTGTGGTCGGCGGTGTACAAGTTAGCACTTCAAATTGGCAGACATTTTGATTGTTTACTTTGGTAACCAAGGTAACCTAGGGGCTACCACAGTTCATGGTAGCAAAGTTTAACCTGCTAGTAGTGGTTATAACAATCAAAATGGCAAATAGGCTCAAAGAAACAAACACGATTGTGGACGTGCTGTTCCATTTGAGCTAGACCTCCTTATCATCCAACTCCATGATCTGATCCTATTTCCAATAATGAAGTCAGGTAGAGCCCCCCGACTCTTGGCCCCTGACACGGATAATGAACGTCCACGCGGCACGATGAACTCACCGATATGGGCAGATGGTTAATGTCAACGTAGCCCGAGATGACCCAGCCGACCAGCGTTATACTCGACACGGCGATCACGAAGGGCACAAAGTAGCCGGCGATCTTGTCGGCGAGCTGTTGTATGGGAGCCTTGGACGTCTGCGCCTCCTCCACCAGACGCACGATCTGTGCGAGTGTCGTGGCCTCGCCAGTGTGCGTGGTCACCATCAGTAGCATGCCGTTCTGGTTGATCGAGCCGCCAATCAGGACGGAGCCTGAAACAGAAGGTTGGTTCAACTAGGAAATAAGGACGCCCGAATGTCTTGAATTAATATCTCAAAATCGGCACTACGCTTATATTTCCATATCAATATTATATTATCTTAATATTTTATTATTTCTGCAAAATATTTCCCAGTAAAAGCTAACTTTGAAAACAATTGCAATAATTCAATAAAAAAATAATAATGGTAACCCTTTTCAGTTAGATTTTTTTTTATTATTTAAAAGGCAGTGGAAACCTGTAGTGTGTGCATTAAAAGACCTGTATGGGAGGGCATTATATACAAAGTTTTCAAAATTTAAAAAAAAAAATTAAAAATCAAATCAATTTTTTTTCAATTTTTTTTATGTTTTTGTGGGAGGTGTAGTAAAGTGTACAGAAACACCCATGTCGAGGCTGCCCCGACATACGACCGAAAAGGGTTAACAATATAATTTTCTACTTTTTAATATTTTTTAAACACACAAAATAAGAACTTAAGAAATGAAGAAGTCTAAAATAAAATGAAAGTGGGTGGTTACTTTTCTTCTTGGGCACGGGCATTGACTCTCCGGTGATGAGGCTCTCGTCGCACATGGAGTTCCCAAAGATCACCTTGCCGTCCACGGGGACCTTGGATCCCGGAACAACCTGGAACAACCAGAGAGCGGTTCAGCTGTTTTAGTCGTAGCTTCGACCACTCGCTCACTTAGCCTCCAAGGAGCAGGTTGTGGTGTAGCGTCGCAGAGTGCTGTTGTTTTAAGAGCGAGTGTATTGTCCGGGTATCTAATGCACAGCATTTTTTTTTTTGTTATTTATGCAAAAAAACTGTATACAGTAAGATCTCTCTTATCCGAGCTGGATGAGACCGGGGGCCCCTCGGATTTGCGAAAAACTCGGATGGCGCGTTCATTTGTTTATTTGCTCTCGTAGCATAGGCCTAGGCCTAGCCACATTTGTAATGGATAAAGGAACATAAAATACACACGATACACTTCGTGGAGGGTATACTAAATGATTTAATAGCTTGTAAATCAAGCTCACAAACACACGTAAACAATTAGGCCTACATAATAAAAACGTATGTCTAGGCCTAAACTCGACGCAGTAGGCCTAGGCTAGGCCTACAATGCAAACATAGGCCTAGGCTAGGCCTAGCTCTCTTTCTCATGTGGGAAAACCTCTCACTACTATATCCGCGCTGAAGCTCTCGTCGCAAGATAAGCCTGGGAAAGAAAGAACATAAGCCCAGGAATAACAATCCTATGCGTCGTGATAACGAATTTCGTGAATCGGTTGAAAGATGATTGCATTGCGAATTCTTCTTCTTCACCCAACCATCTTTGTCAGTCAGCTGTGAGTGTGAGTTGGTTGGATCGTACGCGCATCTCGTACTGCGCAGACGGCAGTGTCCAAGATTTATTGCCGCATCTTTCTCTCTTGCACTCACTCGTAGCATGGGCGCGACTCGCCGAGGTGGACGGAAGCACGTGATAGCTTACAACGCGCTCTGTCGTCAACTCCAGTTACTCTTTAGACAGCGGGCACGCTCCGCGGGAAAGACCGCAACCACGTAGCGCGTAATTTAAACTGGTAAATTAGCCTAAAAACGGCCCGAAATATACCCGGATCTTAAAATCGTCTCCGGGTAATTTCTGGAACCGGGTACCCGATGTCATCCCTACTCGTAAGGCATGCCTACAAATGTATGCGAGTACATTTAAAAAAGTGCGGCGCGGCGTCTGTAATTTTTTTTATGTTTTATTTACGTATTTAAAACTTTAATTTTTTTTTTTTTTTTTTTTTTTTTTTTTTTTTTTTTTTGGCGGCTCGGTTAAACGGAACATCGGATAAGAGGAGATCGGATAAGAGAGATCTTACTGTATTATGTTTTACCAATGCAACCATTTGCTGTGAAAAAAGCAATTGTAAAAATTATTCATGAGTCATGAATGACATTAATTTTTTAAAGAACTTGGCCAGTTCAGTTTTATTAGCAGTTCTTTAGAAAATTGATGTCAAGGATATTTATTTAGGTAATGTGCACAGCTTTCAATATTAAAATCATCTCAAAACGGCAAAACCTAGTCTTTAGCAGCCCTGGGACATCTTCTCTTGGATTTTAAAACTTATACCTTGGGCATTCTGTAAGACAATACAACTAGGGGTGTGCGAGTATGTACTTTTTCAAGTCGAGTCGAGTTCGAGTTCGAGTAGTAAAAGCCAACGATCTCGAGTCGAGTTTTGAGTAGTGCATTTTTTTTTAAAATACTGGGTACTTGTTCTTTTAACGGGACCCCCTCTTAAAAATTTAAAACAATTCAGTAAAAACATTCATTAGACAATCATAACTACTAATCTACTCCATCTGATTTTCAGGAGGTCAGGAAAACAAAATTTATTCGAACAAAGCCCGAAAACATCCTTTCCGGCTACATACTTTGTCCCAGGAGTGACACGCCTACGCCAACATACTCCACCTGCAAAACCTTTAACGTCGCTATTTTAAATATAAAGGACTGTCAATGGAAAAGTACTTTCTTTTTAAAATAGCGACGTTACAGGTTTTAAAGGGTTTCATTTGGGTGTCCGTGAATGTCAATGTCAGTTGCCGGCGACGATGCTCTCATGTAGGCCTACGCGTTCCAATGGACTGTACTCGCCTAAGTCATGTTAAACGTGTGAGTCAAGTTCACTGTCAGAGTCATATTCAACTCCTCGCAAGTTAAAATTTATTTTTTGTAAACAGAAATAAGTAAAAAAAACGACGATGGGGGGACCAATTAACAAAATATTGAGGGGGGTCCCGTTAATGAAAAAAGTACCAAATACGGTACATGGTCCAGTAGCGGAAAAACAGGTCTAAATAGCGCTGAATGAAACTCCACATCACCTTTTAAAATAATTATGAAGGTATATTTTAGATGCAAAGAAAAAAAAGGCCAAAACTACCTCTGTCCCTCTCTGTCATAGCCTAGGCCTAGGCCAAGTTTCATTCGGTTTGCTACTTAGTAAATATCAGGGGGTTTTGTAGGCAAATAAAATAGTATTTCATTTAATGATTTCAGCAATTAAGTCATCTGTAATTTTCAAACAAAATGACAGTCACAGGGCATGACATAAAAATTTGATAATGCATGCCCAAGATATTCTCGATTCGGAATCGTCTTTTCTTTTCGGAACCTATTCGGGGATATCTAGAAGAGAAAAGGTTTATGTAGAATACTGATTGCTAGGGCTGTGCAACAGCAATTTTAAAATTTGAGCAAGATCAAGCAGAAATGAGAATAACTGCTTGAATTTCGAGCGAGATTGAGCAAAATTCGAGATCGAGCAAGGACTCGAGCGAGATCAAACTAAACCCTATTGTTTCCCCAATATAGCGCGATGTTTTTTTCCGAAAATACAATCCAAAAACAGCACTCGCGTTATTCCGCGCGCTTGCATTTGAAATAAACGCCTGAACATAGGCCACGGGCCTCTATACAACTCCCGCGCATAGTCTGCTGCGCTTCGCCCCGCCCACCCACTCGAAGCCACTGAACTCGGCCCAACCCGGGCGAAACTGTCTGCTAGTCGTCAAAAATCCTTAGCCGTGATCACATCGTGACCTAGCTTGACCTACATAGATTTTGTTTGTCGGGGTTGTCTATTTTACGTTGCTAAGAGGGCTACGTAACGTAATAATGAGTGATGAAGGAGAAGATGAAATGGCTCAAGATGAACAAATGAAGACTGCTGATCGCGTGGAAAAGAAAGGTTCCTCTGCCTTACAAATCAGCAAGGGATTGCGAAGGAGCTAGGCCTAGGCTACGACCATAGATACTAGGGCCTAGTATAACCCCCACCCCCCACCCCCCCCCACGACGAAAAACATTAAAAGACCAGGAATCAGACTGGTGAACTGTGGTTGACATGTGAGTTGTGCTTGGCCTACCCTGTAAAAAACCATGGGCCCTAGGCCCTAACATTGTTCAAAATGTTTTGTTGTAAGTGTTTCAGGGAAACTTTTTAATTTTCTTTGATTTTTTTCTTTTTTCTTGAAATGATTCTGAAAATTTGGGGGGTCGTGTTATATTCGAGGTCGTGCTTTATTCGGAACAATACGGTAATATCGAGATTGAGATCAACATAATAATTTTAAAGGGCGAAATTTACCCCCCTGCATATGAAAGTGTCTTACTAGAATCCTCGTAGCGTCTAAACTATGCTTCAATGTTAGTAATTTTTTTTGTTTCGTGCAATAAAGATGCCAGTTTTACTACGTTGGTTTATATATTGAAAATGTTATAATTAAAAACATCGCAACTCTAAGGAACATAAATTATAATTTTTTATTCAACCTAGTTCATACTGCATTCTTTACAGCCAGTATTCGAAAGCGGAGTACAAAAAAACGTATAATTGACGTAACAGTGAGGTGACTAATGATTGATTAATTTTGCACCGATAGTACTGTCCTCTGTAGGGGTTTTGATGAACGTCTTATTCCGTGGAATTTGGGGGCTGGGTCAAGCAGTGGATCGCGCCCACCCACCTACCCTCTTCGCGACACAATACCGACACGGCGACAGATGGTTACAAAGCCTCAGGCCAAGTAAATCTTGAAATACCCATTCCGCCTCATTGATCTGGTTGTGGAACTGAAAACCCTTTTTCAACGCTGCTCGAGTTCTTAGTCGCAACAAGTATTCTACATGTCTTATTGGCAGTGGGGACAGTGTGGACTAGAAAATTTAATTTTTTTATCTAGATAAAGATAATTCTAAATTAAATATATACATAAGAAAAAAGAAAAATGTAAAAAAATTATCTAGATAAAAGATTAAAAATAATTATCTAGATAAATTTGTTTGATAAAAGATAATAATTATTGAGATTTACGTTTTTTTCCCCCACCAACCCCACCCCCACCCCAACAACAGTTTTCTTGTCAATCGTAATTTTTAATCAGACTCAACAAGTTAAACATTACCCCGGCACGCACATTACAACTGTAGAAGTAGTTTCATTTAAAAAGTGATTGGTTATTATTTTTGTCTACATTATTGTTTATTAATTTATCGAAAAATAAATATTTAAAGCTTAAAAAGTTCAGATAAGATAAATTTATTTTATTTAGATAATAAAAAAACGATAACAACAAAAATTTTCTAGATTTTATCTATATAAGTCACAACACTGGTGGTGGGTTTGGGTTTGGGGGTTAAATTGCGGTTCCTGAGATTCAGGTTCGAATTCTGGTTTAAACCATGGGTATTAGGCATATGTGGGTTTTTTCATTTCCCTGTATTAATTTACTCTCCTTGTCTCGATTAGCATCGTTGCCAAAATGTGAGAGTATCAAATATATTTATTATAATTTATAATAAATAATACCTCTTCTTTGTTAATTATACGTTATAGTGTTTCTCAACCACCAGGTGCGACCATATTATGCCGGGCCCCGACGTTATATCTCCGCCGGCAGAGACAAGAGTTGCATTCTGAACTTACTCCTGTCAGTCTTTTCCCGTTATTTATTGCGTATTTGTCTGCAACTCCCTCTGTCAATTACGTTATCATTTATTTCTAAAAAAAAAATTGCCAGCTTTGGGATGCAGTTCGGGCCTTTGCAATTGTCAACCCCCCTTGCAGGCACGTTGGTGGCTGACTGGCCTGTTGGCTTTCTCAACACAACTACAGACGACAATAACTATCGCAACGCAGACACATTTGTGCAACCGGTATATTCAGATAAAATCAATTCACCCACGCTAATGATTTTGTTTGTTTCTTTTTCAATAGCTGTATATTGTATCAATCGGCATCCCCATGAACCACCAATTAGTTACACAATTCATATTATAACTTGAAATAAAAAACGAAAAGGGAAAAAAAACATTAAATTATAAATCTATTATTGATGGTGAGGTGGTGGGGGTGGGGGGAGGGAGGGGGGGGGACCGGTTGTTACAAGGAATAGTTGACTGGGAATATTACACGGAAAAGAATGGCGAAAAAAAGAAAGAATGAGTGAGAAATCGAGAGCAATAGAGACAAATCGTGTCTACGTGGTGATCAATGATCATGGCTACAGTATATACCTCAAACCCGGGTGTAATAAGTATTGGGTGGCTCTTTAGATCGAATACGACATTGAATAATTATGTAGAAATGTCATCTGCGAAATGTTTCAACTAATGCCTTAGTGTTTCGAGTTACGATATTTGATAAAAGTGTCACAGAATTGCCACATTGAATTCCATTTTTCGGAAGATATGCCTCAGTGCTCGCAGCAGACCCTCAATAATTATCCTATTTTGTTTAGTATTTTTGTGTAGAACCTACACATCTCGCACTCAGACGAAGATAGGACAGATAACAGAGCATCTTCTTGGAAGAAAGGTCACAAAAATTTATTTATTTATTTCGTGGTAGAAAGCATTCTGAATCACAGGAAGGAAAGGATACTTCGATTTTATTTTGTGTTATGAAAGGAAATAGGGAACGGTTCGATTCGGCGTCATATCTGTGAATATTTACTCATTGTGACTTCAGAGAGAGATTACACAATGTATTATGTATGATTAAATCATCGTTACACGTATTTCATAGAACCCTTTATCTACATTCTAAATGAACAACTAATAGAATTAATTTTTTTGTGTTTGGGGGTTTATTGTAGTTTTAATGTTTCTACATAGACTATTATACAGCAGATAATGCATGCATTTGTGATTGGATAATTGCTTTGACCATTATCTAAATTTTTTAACTAAACCCCTACTTTATGTGTCAATAAAGAGGGATCAAACAATTTACTAGTGGTTGTAATGCGATTGTATTCTCGCCCATCCTAATGTCAAAAGATCAAGGATGTTGGCAATGGTCTAGGTATATTATGACCAATCCCCCGCGAATGCACGGCACTGAGCAATAAAAATATTTCTAGGTTGTATGATTCATTCTATGTATAATTCTAGGTTGTATGATCACCTTCCTTCTTTCCTGATTGGCAACCTCTTTAGATGGAAAAACTCGAACGATATGTAAATATAGTTTGAATGGAACTTGCGAGGGGTGCTCACGACTGGGAAAATCATTCGGAAAAAATACTTCAGTCGGGATTGCCCATGGCGGTATCGATCCGATGGCGGTATCGATCCGACGATTTAGAGTCTCGAATTAGAACCTCACGAGTACCCCAAAATTATATTCGTATTTCATATATTCGTACACGAAGATCATAAACATGGGCATCCTTTCCCAAAACTAGGATTCGAACTGGAATGCAACAAAGTAATATATTGTTCCGTTAGCGAATGCATTACTATATTTTTAAGTAAATTTAAAAGATCACCGATCTCTGATCCAGGTTGGATCCTTGTCCCCCCCCCCCCCCGCGCTAGGGCCAATTTGCACGAGCCCGGGCTTCAACTTGTCAGCCTTTCAACCCTTGTCGCATTTTTCAAACGCATAAAAGAAACTATATTCTTTTTACAGCAAAGCTTTTTTTATGATATTCTTATTTTTGTTATTTGCAGTATTTTAAAGTGAACATTTCTATGTGGTAAGCATTGATTTTTTTCTCTACGATAAAAATTACGCCTATTGTGTTACACTAGTATAATCTAGTAATTTTATTTCTAATATGATATTTACCGTAAAATTTTATCGTAGGAACAAAAATCAAAATGATTGAGCATCAAAAAATTCGCATATTAGTAATGGAAAGAAAAATATATACATATCATAAAAAAGCCTCTCTGTAATAAACGTTGTGGGTTTTTTTTCTTCATTTGAACAATGCGACAAGAAGGGATGGTAGGCCCAAGACGCTAGGATGACTGAAAGCACATTTCAATAGGATTTTCTAGCGACATACAAAAAAAAACTGTGGTAAATAACCTGATATAGTGACCAATGAACGGCGAGCAAAGACAAATAATGAAAAGGATTCTGACTCTGCCCCTAATGCGCTTATTTTACACACCCACTTTGCCTCGAAAAGTCAACGAAGCGTGCTAGGCTAGAGATACTTTGGGGCCCTTTAAATAAAATTTTTTTAAAAAAACACCTCATTAGGCCTAGGCCCTACCTGAAAGCCAAAAACGAGGGATTTTGGAAAAACCATCTCCAGAAGTAGGCCTAGGCCTAGGGCCTAGCTAGGCCACAGAGCTCAGTGGCCTAGGTTCCCTGGCTTATCTCGCACAATAATAACATTGCAAGTAGTAAATACAGCGCATTCTTGTCATAAATGTTCAGGGATTCTTCTGATGTATTTTTAATCATGTGGGGAAAACGTTTTAGGGGTAGGGCCTAGGGCCTAGGCCTAGATCTATGGCCTAAACTAGGCCTAGGCTTGTAACCAACCAACAAGCAACTTCCCGACGAAAAATCATAATAAGATCGATCAAATTAAGCGGCAATGCAACTTTCATAGCCAAACCTGAAGACAACACATCAAAATCAACATTAATAATGGTTTCTTATGATCGTAAAACTGTTTAAAAAATACGCGTCTTGGTTAGGTCGCCCTAGGCCTAGCCTAGGCTTGCGGGATGCTACACTTGGACTTGGACCGTCAACATTGTCTATATTCTCCGTGATAAGTTGTTCACTTGGTTCTATCACTATAAAAAAATGATGCATTTATGCAATTACGACGATTAAACTGTGAAGTGACGCCGTGAAAACAGCGTGAAAATCGTAAAAACAAGCAAAGCAAGTATTGAAAATGGCGTCGCTACTAGCTCGTCATCATAGCAAAATTCGACCTGTCGACTTAACAATCGATTCTTACGCGATTTTGATGGAAGCGCTACCTGTTGGATAAATCTGAACATTTTGTAGTCGGCGGCTCAGTCAACAAAAACTACTCGACTCGACTCGATTTTCGTAAAGTACTCGAACCACTCGAGTCGAGTTGCAACTACTCGACTCGACTCGAATTTTCGAGTACTCGCACATCCCTAAATACAACCATTTTTAAATTTGGGTTTTAGCTTATGGTTATGGTATTTTGTCTGGCTTTGATCCTGACCCAAGGAAAAGAGTAGTAGTATAGACTCTGGAGGTATTACCTTGAGGATGTCCCCGCGTTGCACCAAGTCTACGCTGATCAGCTTCTCAGACATCACCTCGAAAGAGTCGCCGAGCGTCACCAGCGTCGCCTCGGTGGCTTTCAGCGACAGCAGCTTGGACAGCGCCGCACTCGTCTTACCCTGGAAGCAGACAAAAGCAAAAACATTGATAAGTCCAAAATATAACTATATTTCAGGGTTGCCACCAAGAAAAAAGAAAAATCCTGTTTGAGCACATCAAAAATCCTTAAAATCCTTGAATGAAACACCCAAATCCTTCAAACTCCTTTTGATGCCTAAATGTATTAATTTTGATATACTAAGAAAACGCATAAGTCCCGTCGCGTTGATGGATGAGCTTTTTTTTAGTTTTAGATTAAGTGGAATCTCTTTTCTTCTTCAAGTGCTTTTTTAACGCATTGTGGGTGATTGTTGTCAAGTTTCTATTGTTAATTGTTATTATATTCCTCAAAAAAGTGTGCGGGCAGCACTTTTTATTTTGGGTCGGGCTCGGGTTCGGGTATTGAAATACCCGCGGATATCGGATAATTTTCGGCTTCGGATACTTATTCAAATGTTATTCAAAAGCCCTAGGCCCAAGTGTCAAATACCATCAAAACCATGTTGACCTAGGCTTAGCCTTAGTCTAGGGCGTATAGGACGAGAGATCAAATTCTTAACTTGTTATTCTTTTTGCCGTAGGGTGAGTTGAGGGCAAGGGCTGTTTACTTTTGAACAGTTAGGGCAAGGGCTGTTTACTTTTGAACAGTTCGTTTAGCTTCGTCTGTTTGCCTTTGGGTTTGGAACCCGCGGTTGTAGGCCTAGGGCCTAGCACTAGTTGCTTGTCTTTGAAGCTCCCCATAATTTTTCCTTTTCTCGTCCTCTACTTTGAATTTATTGAACTGGGACGGATGCTTCTTTAAATGACGCTGGAGGCACGTCGTATTACCGTAAAGGTTTTTTAAAATTGCATTGCAATAATTACACTTAGATTGGGAATTCGCCAATTTGACGAAGTGGAGCCATATCGCCGACTTGATAGTAGGGTTAGGAGTACCGGTACGTAAATCGTCACTTTCAACATCTCCATCCACGTCACTCTCGCCGTCTTCTACATCCATTCTAGCCCGAAGAATATCAATTTAATAATTAAAACAAAGTAAAATAGCCTCGTAAATGTAGTAGTGTCCTGTTGTAAAACATTTCCAAAACGTGAACCCTGATTAGGCCTAAAAGACAACAATACGGGAAAGGGCCCAAGGGGAGTGGAACAGGACATGAATCGATATTACAAAACGTTTCCCGTGCCTTTATTGACTAGAAACTTCGACCTTGACTTGTTTGCTTCGACTGTTGCCAGTGCTGCGATCTAACGGATTTTTACGAATTTCTTCAGCATAACCTTGTTCACGTGGTCAACCAAAAAATTTAAAACTCGAGCGGCAAATACCCGACCCGAATTTTCCAATTCGCTCGAGAAACGGATATGCAAAAAATATCCGACCCGACCCAAAAATTTGGGGGGGTACCCGAAACCCCCCTACAAAAAACATATTAAAACCCTTTTTTCTATGTATTCAGGAAATTTTTTAATTTTTTTCTTTAAAAAGGTACTACATCACCATAATCTTAATTTCCGTGTGAAATATAAAACGTTGAGTCCCCCCCGTTTGACAGAATGGGCCCCAAATGTCACAAAAAATATGCATAAAAATTGAAAAAAATCGTTAAGTACGATATTCAGAGAAATATTTCTTCGATTGTCCCCAAAAAACAATACAACCTTAATTTCGGAGTTTTCGAATGTCCCTCAATTTTCATCAAGAACGCTATGCCTTTTGCCCGGTTTTAGAGAGCGAAAAAAAAACCCGAGCTAAATTTTTGGGGGGGTGCGTGAAATGAAGTCTTCGTTTGGGCTCATCCAAATATCGATATATAATAAGTAATTTGTAAAAAAAAATTAAAAAATTTTTTTTTAAAGTGGCCTATTTTAATGATTGAGGCCAAATGGGGTTGAAAAGGTATCACCATAATGAATTGTAACTTTTTTTACAATCTCAAAAACGCTTTTTAACCCCCCGGGAAACCTCCACCATATGACCAGCCGGGTTTTAATTTAATTAGACTATCTACCCGGCCCTCCCCCAAAATTCAAAAATTTTGCTTTTTTGGGTAAATTTTTGATATTTATACATCGAAAATATTTCCAATTTCGATTCGCATTAAATATAGATTTCTTACACCACCCTATTTAAAAACGGGGTAAACAAAGAACTGAAAAAAAATATTTTTCAATTTTTTTTTTTAAAATCCGTAAATGGATTAAAAAAACCCGCGATCCGTTTTTCCCCTCAAATTCGTTAAAAAAAGGATAAAATCCGTAAAAAGGAACCTGAAATGTCTTCAAAACACCCCCCCAAAAAAATTATGTAATGTTAACCTGATACCAAGTACGGCCCGTAGGCCATATATATATACGTTTTGGGGATGCAAAGCTTTCAGAGTAGCCCCCTATGTACAGTCAAAACCCCCCTAAAAAGGGTTTTGAAGTAGGGTCTCGTTTTGAACGATTGGTGGGAAAAAATTTGGGTTTGGTTCGCATACCTTGGCTATGGCTCCACCCGCGGCCGGAGGATGAACGCAGAAAAATGGGCGGAGTGCGAAGAAGTCTGGGATCGTGTCTTGCGCATGATCATCGCAGCGAGCAGAAAAGGGAAGGGGTGACAACGAGAGGTGGTCGCCAGGTGATAAGAACATCCCTGTTGGTGGTGCCGGGGACGCACCGTTGTAGGCCTGAAGTAGAAATGGTAGCCGCCGAAAACGGGGCAAAGTTGTTTTGAAAAAAAAATTTTTACAATTTTTTTAAGGTTATAATAAATGTGTTTTTGTGCATTCAAGAGTGTGGGTGTGTGGTGAAGTTGTAAACAAAACTATAGGGACGACCATGGTGGTATAATTTTAGGGATTTACTGCCCGAATTCTGTGGTCGTTATTGCACGCAGTGCAGGCGGTCGCCGACAGAATGGCGACGTGTAGTGGTAGCACGTGACATGAACTTTTAAGATGGGGCCTGGGGACCCAAACAGATGGCTCGAATTGGAAATTCGAATGTTCCGCCCACAAAAAACTGAATGCACGGCCTTCAATAAAGGATACACACCCCCCATCTTCCCGGGGATTTGAGCGATAAAGAAGTTTGGAAAAAAATTCTTTTTCGACTTTCTCGTCCGTGACTACCACCTGACCGTCGCGATCCTGGCGGATTCTGTCTGAACTGCGTGCATTAAGCGACCACAAAAATAGCATTGCTGGATACGCAAGTGAAATCACCTAAAGATATATACCACCATGGGGACGACCATAGATAGAGACCAGCGCGGGTCAGAAAAATGAAATCCGCAACCGGCCAGCAACCGCCGAGTTAAAACTCGACCCGCATCTGCAATCCAAATTTTTTTGTAATGCTGATCTGCACCCGTGCGATCAAAACCACAGCCTCACGTGCAACCCGCTTTATATTCTGCACCCGTGCGATCAAAACCACAACCTCGCCCGCAACCCGCTTTATATTCTATGTTCTACGTTGTTGTCCCCATCTCATCAACCCTGCCGTGTTCGGTCGAGTTCAGGGGGGGTCGATCCTCATAAATCGTAATTTATGACCCCCCCCCGCCCCCTCCAAGAACGTGAGCTTTGAAAAGAAAGTCACAAGGGGCGGATGTGGTTCTCCTCAAGTAACTAGGGAAACTCCGCATTTACTCTAACCAGGTCAATTACCTAGAAAAGTACAGTTTTCAACATAGTACGAGAAAATACAACAAATTCACTTTTTAATTTATAATTTGGACTTTTACCAACCCGCAACCGCCCCGCACTGGCGAGGTTAAAAACTTGCACCCAGCCCGCAACCGCAGCCGAAATCACTCATTTTACCCACAACCCGCAAGTCTCTAACCATGGAATCAGTTTGTCATCCAGATGCGGAAATCAAACACATAATATTTAAAATATTAATTTTATGGCAAAAAATATTTTTGAAAAATATTTGAAAACAGCGTTTTCCAAGATATAATTTCAGTGCTTTTCTGCAGACGTCTGCATAAAAAGCAGCTGAAATATTGTAAGATGAAAAACCACTTTAACCATTCAACCATTAATATTCATAATAATTATAGCCTAATACTGTCGAATAAGATGATTTTGTTGATATATCCTTTAAAAACATAACTGAGTACGTAATCCAAATGAATTGTTAACTTTAATCGTGGTAACCAGTTTTAAAGAAGAATGCGTTTTAAATAAACAAGTTCTGGTGTTAATAAACATAAATAAATAAGCCAATGCTAATCGGTTACCTGCACGGGTGTGGACAAGACAAATAGAATTAGGTTCTCCAAGGAGAGTCCTGGCATGACGCAGCACATGTTGTGATGCGCTGTGAGGGTCGCCCGACATCACGACATGAAGTAGATCATGACGACCATCGCGGGAAGACCGAAGACCAAGGAGACGAGGAAGGCATTGCGCCACTTGCGGATGTCGGTCCTGTGACAGAGAGAAACAGTTGATACTAGCTTACTAGGGTAACCAAAAAGTAACTAATTTTGAATATTTTGTAAATTTAATTTAATTAATGACCTCCTGCCAAATCAAAAGTTCCTAATTCTTATCATCAAGTCAAATGGCAACCCTACCCATTTGACAAATTCGTGAACATCCGTTGATTAATATTCGATTTCAAATTTGAATTACTGCTCCGACCAGAGACCCAAAGCTGTTGAGCCGAAACGAGTTGTCGCTGTCATGTGCACATATATTTGTGTCTTTTCATCTTCAGCATGGCTGCCTAAAAACTTTAAAGGTAAGCTAGTGGTTCCCACCTATCTCCATCTATCCTCTCTACACAAAAACCTAAATATGTTGTTGCCTTTTCACTTATTTTTATAATACCAGGGTAAAAATATTCACAAAAACATAAAAACCAATCCCTCGAGTTGAAACTGGTGCGTTTTCACATCTATGTTTGATTGTTTTATTAGAGTGTTCACCTGTGGTCTAGATACCCCCGCGAGTCCTTGTCCTGTTGTGAGCAGGTCCGCTTGGAAGCCCAGCCGGTTGATCATCTCGATGATGTCTCTCGGACCCGTTGCCTCCGCGTGTAGGTGAACCGGCCGCGCTGGTCGTTTAGGCGCGACCGATGCCGTCTTCACGCCACGCAGCTTCTTAACGGAGTTCTCGATCTTGTTCACGCACGACGAGCACGTCATGCCGCCGATCTGCAGCAGGAACAAAATCGGTTAGCAACCTTGCTACTTGCTAGGTTCTAGAAAAAAAATGATAATTTTTTAAATTTTTTTTTAATTTTTGAAAAATATAGGCTTTTATAGTACATATATTAGGGGTCTGCGGGTAGCACTTTTTTGGTTCGGGTAGTTTCGGGTTCGGGTTTGTAAAAAATAACTTAATTTCGGGTTCGGGTCGGGTATTTTTTCCACTTAAAAATAACTACGAATTACACATATTAATTAATGCAACATTTATTGTTGCAATTTTTATTTGCAATTAAAAGATTTAAACTAATGGTAACTATTTATCCCGTGGCCCCTGACTAAACTTACAAAAAAGAATTAACGATAATTGTTCGAGCCGAGATGCTCAACTCCCAGAAAAATGGATGTATATATTTTTTGATCTGAACTTACCCCAAACTTGACGTGGCGAAGGAGCAGAGCAGAGGAAAGTACGAGGGCGGGATTTTAAAGCCCACCGCGAGAGAGAACGGGGATAAAAACTCGAGTTTGGAAATTAGTAGGAAATTAGAGAATGCCGGGAAAGGGCAATCGAACCAGGACTGCGCTCGGAAAAACCCGTCGTTGTATTCCAAGACGGACGGGGCGGGCGGCTACCACTTGAAATACGTACAGTGAGTGAAATGTCCGCGAGGCGGACACGTGCTTTGCGAGGTGCGAGCGAAAAAAGTTGGACGAAAAACGAACTTTCCCCTTCATCGGGGAAAGGGCGAGAGGAGAACGCATTGAAAAATACTTGCATAAGTCGAACGCGGGGGAAAAACCAGAAAGACGTCTGATAGGAGAAATTAAAAACAGGTGATAACAATAGTGAAACTTAGAATAAAAACAAGAAATACCAATAGTAAGAGAAAAATAAACTCCCAACAATACCCCGGGAATCCGCGAACAAACCGCCCACCAAAATGGAATTTTGATAGGACCAAGAGAAATAACTAAGAACTAAAAAACTATAAGACCGAGCCAAAAACGAATAACTAAGAAGGAGGGAGGATCACCAACTTGTTCAGGACGGGTAAACACCTTTGGGAGTCCAACGGAGCCACTCTGACGACGTTGTCTTTGCCGGGCACACTTGTACCACCGGCAATGGGCCAAGAAAAGGAGTGGTAGGGGGTTTCCCAACACGAAACCACGTCACCGACTTGAGGTTCGGGCACGCGCGCCCCACTTCCCACACTGCATCTGCGTTTGCAGATACTCAGGGCCAAGTGTCCAAAAGCTTTTGATCATTTGACGGACTTGAGCCAAGAGAGAGGGAGAGGATTCTCGACGACAGCAATTGGGAGGGGGCAAAGAAGCGAGGTGCCGATCAAAAAGGCGGGGGAGAAGGTAATCGGGGGCCATCCAGGGGGTCGAACGAAGGGGCACATAGGGGAGGGATATTCAACACGGCTTCGAGCGTGAAAACAGGGGGGATACCCGAAATTAAGGGCGGAGTCCTTAATAGTGATCAGGAGAACTGGCGGATTTTCCCCGGTTCCCAAATCCCCCGAAATTAGGAGGTAAGGGGGGTTGAAATGCCACCTAAACTTTACGAGTGAAAAGCTTGTCCGCGAGGGCGGTCTCAGCTGCCGTGAGAGAACGAGATCTGCGGGGGGCGAGCGGAAGCACCTACGTAGTTACGGCCAAGTCGGAGTAAATGGAGCGGGGAGTCCACGCCGGGCGAAAAAACCGATCAAGACAGGCCAGGAAAGCTTCAGTGGACAGGCAGAGACCAGTCAAGAGCACAGTTTTTTGGGGCCATGCAGACGAAGGCTAAGACCCTTTGACGATGGGGGCTTTCGGGGGGGGACCGTCTTCATGAGAATGGGCCAGCGTAGTCTGTCCCCACGGGAGGAACGCACGCGAAGGTTTAACGCGAGGTTCAGGCGATTAGCCAAATTGGCTGATTAGGCTTGGCGCGGAATTGAAACGGGTTAAGCAGCGACGAAGGGTTTGCCGAAAAAAACCACGCAGAGAGATAATCCAATACATCGCTGAATGAGAGTTTGCACAGTGGGGGGGCCCAGATGCAAGGAGGAGAGATGGAAGGCACACAAAAAGAGCGGGACAAATGCGCTTCCTGGAACAAGGGGGGGAGAGAGCTTTTTCGGGGAGAGAAGAAAAAGAAGTGCGCCCACCCGAAAAAAACCCACGGGAGCAATAAAGGGGCTTGGGGGTGGCGATGCGGGGGGTCACGAACGAGTGTTTACCCCATTTTGCTTGAGCTCATCAGCGAAGTATGCTGCTGAGTGATGCGCACAAACAGGGCATCGGTCCTCAAGATCGGACGGGAGCAGAGGCCCAGAGGGGGTGAAAGGTTATTTCACGGGCAAGCAAGATGGGGGAAAAAAGCGTCCCCACGTGACCGAACACGCGTTGGTTTCAAGACGAGGAAAAAAAACTCTGCAGTTTGACAAGCAGAGGATCAATGAGGACTGAGTATCAGCACCGGGGGAGACGCTTCAGCTCGGGCAAGTCGTGGGGGTTTCAACCAAGGGACCGAGCGAGACCACGGGGGGGGGGAAAAGAAAAGCATGAAGGGGAACCAGAGAACCATATGGGGTGGTTCAACAGGTCCAGGGGGAGAGCCCCGAGAGGAGCAACGGCAGGGTTCTCTTCAGAATTTAACATGGCCCAATTCGGGGAGAAGTGGTCCGGTATTTCGATTTCCGATTGGGACGAATGTCTTCAGCTGGTGCGGGGGGTACTGAGCCAAGCGAAAACGAAGGGGAGTCAGTGTATAGAAAACACTGTTTCTAGGCAAGGGCTCGAGAGCGGGAGGGTGTCTTTAGCCCCCTAGCCCAATAAAAAGCCCCCAGATTTCCCAACTTGGGCACAGTGAGCAGTTTGGCGGGGCGCGACTTGCTCCTGGCTCTCAACAATCTGACGTGAGTTGCGAGACGTTAAAAGTGCAAGTAAAGAGTAGCAGCATAGGCCTTCTCGGAGGCGTCGCAAAACCCTCCCAAGCGGTTGTGGCATTTTCATGACAAGGAGAGCGGAACATGAACATCACTCAACTTGGGCACGCTTAAAAGGGCAGTGAGCCAAGTCTGAGAGGGATTCAGGGGTGCTTCATCCCACTCCCGCGAAAGAGCAGAGTTTCTGCATGAACACCTTCATCCAGGAGCAAAAAGGGGTGAAAAACCCGATGGGTCGAATATCGCGCGATGTAGGAGAGTATAGCCCGTTTGTGACGAACCCACAAAGGGCAGAGTGTGGAAGCTAAAGAAATCGGAACGGGGGCCCCACAACAGCCCCGAAAATTTTCAAAGTTTTTTCGTCTTTGGAAAAGCCCAGGGGAGTTTCTGATGGTCCTTTGGGGAGGGGCTAAGGCGTCAGGAACTTTGCTACCCCCTTTGCGTAGCTCGATGCCTGAAAATGAGTGAGTGACTGCAACTCAGCACGAACGCGAGGGCTTCGTAAAGGTCACTGGGCCGGCAACTACGTCATCTATGGAGGGGTTTGAAGAAGGGGCGTGAAGCGAGGGAAAAAATTACCCCCCCTTGCCCAACGACCAGTTGCTGCAACACTCTTTGGGGGCCCTGGAAGGCAGGGGGAGTGGAGACCGTAGGTCACTGTATTGGCTCGTACTCAACGACAGGAGAGTAGGGTCAGGAGCCAGAATATGTGCTGAAAAGCACGATGTTCTGGGACAAGGTTTTGACGGAACTGTCTCAGTCGCGCACGGGGTACAGGATAAGTGCGAAAAGTGGTTTAGAACAGGGGGGAAGGTACTTTGAAGTTTAGGCCCATCAGCAGGACGGGTTTAGAGCGACTCCCTTTTATCAGGAGAGGAGGCGTTGAATACCCCTGCAGTTTAGTGGTAGAGCTTGGACCCTTTTGTAACAATGATTTCGGGATTATGTCTCCCCGGTCGAGAGGAAGGCTGCATGTGCAGTGAACGAGCTAATCACTCATGAACCATGATAGAGTTTATGAAGTGGAGGATCACGCTTCAGACGACGGGCTCTAAACTGAAAAAAAGTCTGGGCGCGACGTCCCCATTGTAGCTGGCATGACGCAATCAGGCTTTAAGGTAGAGCGAAAGTAGCGGGCCCGAGGGGCGCGGAATGAGTTTTAATGAAGTGCTCTTAAAAGAGCGAATCCATTGGTCCCGGAGGGAGGTCGACTGACTTCTTTTGTTTCCAGAAGAGAGGAGAGTGTGTTCCAAGGGGAGCTTTTCACGCGAGAAAAAGAGTAGGGTGATCAGGTGCTGGGGAGAGGTGGAACCGGGCCTAAAATTTTCCCAACCAAAAAACCGTTTTGAGTGGGCGGTTTTTGCCCACGATCGTGTGTCCGGGTTTTTCAGAGAAATGTCTGAGTAGAGATCGGACCAATGAGGGAAAACAATGGGCCCTGGTACAATTGAAGCGATCGTCAGCGAGGTCAAGGTCATGATAGGCTTATGACGTCAGTGGACAGGGGATGGGAGGAAAAAGCCGGCAATATTGAGAGAAGTTTTGCATGACATGCATAGAGGGTTTCCCAGGAAAACGAGAAGCTAAATGCATTGCACAAAAACCCGCACTCGAGTATTAGTTTGTCCGAACCTGACAGTTGGGCGGTGGTGGGTTGACTTTCAAAACCCCCAAAAGTTGCAAAGACTTAGTGATGCGAGATTTTGACCCCGGGGTCAACAACCCCCGCGAAAAGGTTGCATGATCCCCGGGGCCCTCACTAAGAGTGCCGGAACGGTGCCTAGTATGACAGTTTATGAGTGGGGGGTCGAACCCGGACTTTTACATGGGGCAGGTCTGGGCGCGAAGGACCCTTGCTCGGTGACAGGAGATCGTCAGCGAGAGCGGAAACGGTTCGAAAAGAACAAGAATGATGTTTAGAGCTTTGACACAAGAACATGATTTCGGGAAAGGGGATGGGACGCAGGTGTGCACCCCTAAATTAAAACAGCGTTTAATTGGCGCCCGCGTGTCTAACGTTGGTTCATGGTTAAACCACGGAAAAAATTTCACTGGACAATATGAGAAGCCTTACATACCGGACAAGCGGGGAAAAGTTTAATGAGAGTGATTCGAGTGAGTTTGGGACCGTTGACACTGTTGTTTTAGGCAGGTGAGACACTAACAAAGGGGTTGATTTGTTTGAAGGGAGAGAACTTTTGACGGTAGTAACAGAACTTTTTCCCCACAGCACATAACCCATCGTTTAGATTTGGTCTTCAGAAAATGATTAGCGATTTTTATCGGGGGTTTAAATTTGAGTTTGTCTTTTCAAAAAAACCTTGCGAGATGACGATCGAGTAGCTAATGCCAAACAAACAAAAGAAATCACCCAAATCGGGGAAATTCAGAGTTTCAGAGATTCGAAGAGTTTTCGAGTGTTTTTAGAAAAAGCTTGAAGACCCTCATAGGATGAGTTTTTAGGGAACAAAATCTAAAATTTGTGGGGCATACAAACTCCCAGTAAGCTTGTTTTTTTAACGAGAGATGAGAGTGTTCAGAGCGAGGGGGGAATTTTCCAGTTATTGAAACTCTGAGATGAGGGGAACGGAGTTTCAGACAATGAAGTTTTAAATAGTGTAACTTTGAACATTACTTAATATTTATTTTCACGATCAGAATTTTAAAAGAGAATAGAATTCGGGGCCCTTGCAAAGTCCCTTTTAACTTGGGAAGATTATGATGGGAATGAAAAAGAGGGTTTAACTGAGGCGGGCAGAGGGCCCGGTTGAGTCAAACAGGGGGTGAATTTTTAAATTTTTCAACCCTGTATAACAAACTTACAAGCAAAGAAAGCTTTCAAAACTGTCTTGAACTTTGCTATTTTGATCGATTTTGCGGGGAAGAACCCACTTTGGGGGTTGAGTTCGGCAATAGACATTTTGGTTTCGGGAAATCAGATTCCAACTGAGACAAATTATCAAAAGGGGCCTAAATGCCCCGACTTTATCGGGTTTTTTTTTTTTCGAAGCATTGTAGTTCGTGAAGGGGCGCGAATATAAATCGCTCGAGCAACAACTTTTTTGCTAGTTTTCAACTCTTTCCTGAGAACGGAGATTACAAGTAGCAACAATAAGAGGGAAAAAACGTAAGGACAAATTACATGAATAGCGCAATCAAGAAACACAAGAGCGGAAAAAATACAAACTCAACACCGTGTGTGTAGTGCGACGACCAAAAAAGGACTAACCTTTAAGAGAAAAATATTTTCGGAAAAAAAAAGCGGAAAATCACCGGGCATCCGGGCCGGAGGACATGGTTGAGCCGAGATGCTCAACTGAGAAAAAATGGACGTATATATTTTTTATCTGAACTTACCCCGAATCTTGACGTAGGCTGAAGGAGGCAGAGCAGAGGGAAAACGATGGGCGGGATGTTAACCCACCCCGAGAGAGAACAGGGATAGAAACTGAGTTTTGGGAAAATTAGTGGGAAATTGAGAATGCCCGGAAGGGAAGTCGAACAAAGGACTGAGCTCGGAAACCGTCGTTGTATTCCAAAACGGACGCGGGGGAGGCGGGTACACACTTGAAAATACGTTTCAGTGAGTGCAAGGGCCGCTGAGAGCGGACAGTGCGTTTCGAGGGGGCGAGCGAGAAAAGTGAGACGAAAAACGAACTTTTCACTCACGAGTGAAGGCGAGAGGAGAATGCATTTAAAAAATACTTTCTAATCGAAGCGAGGGAAAAACCCCGGAAAAAGCTGATAGGGAGAAATTCAAAAGGTGATAACAATATGTGCAACTTATGAAAACGAAACAAAAATACCCAAAAGCTAAGAGAAAAATATAACTACCAACAATAGCGCCGGGAAATCGCGCGAAAAAATAATTAAGTTATAATTATTTACATAATTATTAATTTTGGGACCCCTTTAAAAAAAGCAACTAAATTTCATTTTGTTTTAAAAAAACTTTAATTTTTAGTATAAAAAAATCAAAATAAAGGATCCATTTGCATAAAAAAACAATTATTTCAAACTATTTTTCAAATTCGCGTATTTTTAAATTTTCCCCCGGTTTTCCCCCCGTTTAAATTTCAAATGTTGGTACTTGTAGATCAAGAAACAAAGTTTTATAGTTTGTATTTGTTTTGTTTCCGACCCCCGGTGACGTCACAGCAGCAGCTCAAAGCTGTTGTACTTTTGTGGCCTTTATTGTAGTGGCCCATTTTTGTGAGAATATGGCCTAGTAGGGCCTACATACTTGGGAAAAAGGGGAAAAAAAAATGCCGATTTCGACCAAATTTTGTGAAAAAAAAAATGGCTGATTTCGCCTTTAAAAATAAAAAACCCGTCTTACTTTTCTCCCTTTCCGATCGTTTTTGAGATTAAAGGGGCCCAAAAAGGTTTGCCAAATTTTGGCCGGCCTACCCAAAAAACCCCCCCTTTTTATTAAAAAAGGCAAAATTTTTTGGGTATGTTCAAAACCCCAAAAAACCCGAAATTTGGGTACCGAGACCCCCAAAAAAAAATATAATATATATATATAAATATAGCTTAATAAAAAAAAAATTTTAAAAAATAGGCCCAATAAAAATATTTAAATATTTTATTCTCTCCGGCTGGTTAGAGTAAGAAAAGGATCATGCTAGGGTAGGGTATATAGCATTTCAAGTGTCATTTATAGGTTTTGTTATTTTAGCATCTTTTTTTTGGCCACTTCAAAAGCTTGTGTAGGCATGAAGCATTTATATTTTTTTTTTGAAATATTGTCACAAGGTTAAATTTAATATCAACTGAAAAAAATGTGGAAAAACAAAATTTTAGATTCTATGGAAAATTAAATAAAAAAAGGGCTGTAAACCCTAAGTTTTAATGAAAAAAAAAAGAGCTTTGTAGATCTATTTACAAAACACATTTCACTCCCCCTTTAAACATGGCCTTTAAACTTGCCAGCTTAATTAAAACCCTTAACCAATTTAAACTCTCTCTCTCTCTTTTTTCTTTACTGCCTTAAACCCGCCTTTAAATAAACCCGAAAACAGTCAACAATCAATCAATCAATCAATCAATCAACTCAAATACTCGCATGTCTATATGACATGCATATGATGTGAAACTGTAGAAGGCTTACTTAAATAAAATAAATAAATAAATCAATCTGTCTCTGTACTCTAACGGCCGGTGACCAAGGTCACGTTGGCCGAAACGTGCAACATTGTGAATTCTTTCTTTGTAAATGTATTTGTTAACCAGCCATTTTGTTTAAGCTGTGGTCTCTTCTTCTTTCCCAATCACACATACAAACCTAGCCGATTAGCATCTTCTTCTTTCCCCAATCACACATACAAACCTAGTGATAGGCATTCTATCACAACAACAAAAAAATGACTTCGTATGATCCCTGGGCTGTTCGTCGTGTCGATGATGAGGCACTGCTCGACGAAGCCACCACTGTTTCGTCGTGTCGATGATGAGGCACTGCTCGACGTTTCGCACCCATGTGTCGGTGGCTTCGGTCGAGCAGTGCATCATCAATCGACACGACGAAAACAGCCCAGGGCATCTCTTACAGAAGACATCTACGGGTCGTGAAAGCCTACAACATCTCACAAACTAAAAATGAGTTTGGAGTATTTTATTTCTGTTTTTACTAGTGATGTGAATTTACCGTAAATTTAAAACTCAAGTAATTTACCGGTAAATTTACCGAAAAAACGGTAAAATGGTAAAATTTTGATTTTAGCCATATTAAGCATATTAGCATATACGTAATAGTTTTTGTGATGAGGAAGGTGTATATCAATTAAAAGAGCATATATTCACCCTTATATTTATTTACTGTTCCATACAAAGAACAAACTAAACAATAATGTATTAATTTAATTATCTTTGTAAGTTTGGTAAATAAATAATTAAAATAAAATATTAATTAGATTTGAATTAATGATTTAGCCTACTCAGCTAATGAAATAGTGGAGGTATGTCTAGGCACAGAAAAAGCTCTTATTCAGATTTATGATAGAATTTTCAAGTGTTAAATTTGAACTTATTTCTAATGCATTCTGTTGTGTAGGTTTATAGTCTTTAGAATTTAACGATGGAAATTTTAAATTTCATTTCATTTTTAAAGTGATATTTGACTATTTCCACTGCATTCTTGTTGTGTAGGTTGTTATTAGTCTTTAGAATATAATGATGGAATTTTTTTAAAATTTTACCATTTTACGACATATGCTCGGTAAATTTACGGTAAATTCTCTGACCCGGGAAATTTACCGACTCACATCACTAGTTTTACTAATTTTAGGGATAAATTGATTTTTTCTGAGAAAACGTCAAACATGTAAATAGCCTATGAGTATGAAACATTGAACTATCCACTGCCGCATACCTGAGTCGACGTCACCCTCACAGCCACTCTAGTGAGCGCATACCTTGAGCTGGGACCGCCCCTCCCCCGCCCTAAATGAGGGCAAAAACCTTTGGAAAGCTGGGACCGCCCCCCCCCCCGGCCCCCTCAATGAGGCATCCCTTTGAGCTGGGACCCCCCCTCCCCAGCCTCCCCCAAGGGAGCCCCATACCTGGAGTTTGCCCCTTTCCCCCCCCCGGGCCTCCTCAATGAGCCATCCCGGAGCTGGGACTCCCCTCCCCCGCCCCCTCAATGACGCATCCCTTTTTTTGACCCGGGCCCGTCCCCCCCCCCGCCTCCTCAATGAGCGCATCCCTTGAGTGGGCCCGCCCCCCTTCCCCGCCTCCTAAATGAGCGTTCCTTGAGCCGACCGTCCCCCCCCCCCCGGCCCCCCCTCAATGGGGCCATCCCCGGGAGCTGGGGAAATTTCCCTCCCCCGCCCCTCAATGGGCGCTTTCCCTTAAGTTTCCCCGTCCCCCCCCCGCCTCCCCCAATGAGCGCTTAATTTGACCCGGGACCGGTCCCCCCCCCCGCCTCCTAAAAGGCGCATCCCTTGGAGCTGGACCTTTCCCCTTTCCCCCCCCTCCTAAATGAGCCAACCTTGAGTAAACCGTCCCTCCCCCGGGCCTTCTTTAAAAGGCCATCCCCGGGAGCTCGACCGCCCCCTCCCCCCTCCTCAATGAGCGAAACCCTTGGGGCTCAAACCGCCCCCCCCCCGCCTCCTAATGGGGGCTTCCCTTTGAGTTTCGACCCCCCTTTCCCCCCCCTCCTAAAATGAGCGCTTTACCGGGGCCCCCTCGCCCGGGTCCCCCCCCCGCCCCCTAAAGGGAGCCCCCATACCTTGGGGCTGGGGACCCCCCTTCCCCCCTCCTAAAATTGAGCCATACCTTGGGGGCTGGGACCGTCCCCCCCCCCGCCTCCTAAATGAGCCCCCAAAACCTTGAGCTGGGACCGTCCCCTCCCCTCCCCTTTCCTCAATAGCGGGGGCCGGGGAAAGGGGGCCAATTTCCGGTTAGGGAAAAGGGCAACGCCCGGGACGGTGGGAAAACACCCGGGTCGAAATTCACTTTTTCCTTGGGCCGCCAGGAGCCCCCCCCCAAAACCCGCCGTGCACGCCTTGCAACAAAAGGGACCAATCAGGCCAGTTTTTTACCCTTTGGAACCTTGTACTTCCCCCACGAATGAGAGGGCAAAGTGGGAAGACCTTTCGCCCAAACTGGTGGCACAAAAAGGGGTTTTGGAAAGCAAAATGATGCTAAACAACCCAAAAAAAAAAAGACGTAATCCCGAGAAACTACCGTAGATTTTTTGGCACAGTGCTTCTTATGGCTGCCCCCGGCAGGGGGAGGTCAGGCCCCTGATGTGTGGGGAAAACACTTCTCGTAGTGATCGGAGTCGTTGCTGTCTCCGTTTCCCCAACTGGACTTTTGGGGCCCCTTTCTTTTTTCCCGATGGGAGGGACAAAACCGCAAAAGGGATTCGATTTTTACTCTACCGGGATCCCGGGAAACCCCCAAAAACATGTTATTCAATATTAAAACATTTTTTAAATTTAACCCCCTTACCCCAATTTGCAACAAAAAAATTAAAATCCCAATGGGGAGGGGGGGGGTTTAAAAAATTTTGTGTGATTTGTTTACTTTTTTTCATCCTTATGACTACAAAACGACGAAGTGCATCTGCAAAAAAAACGCAAAAAACAATTTTTTTGGGAACTTTTAAAAATAATTCCCAAAGGTAGGGGGTTGGGTGAAAAAATGGTGTTTTAAAAAAAATTTTCGCGAATTTTTTAAATGTCCTTTTTATTGCCAAAAATTAAAAATTTTTGGAGGGAAATTAAAAATTAATTTTAGGATAAAAAAAAAAACTTTTCCCCCAAAAAAACCGGGGGGAATTTGGGTTAATTTTGCGTTTTTAGCCCCAAAATAACAAAAAAAATTGTATAAAAACTGGTAAAAAAGCAAATTTAAATCGTGAAATTTGGAACCTTTTGTGTGCAAAAAGTGAGGCGAGGTGGAGGGGGGGTCCGGGTTTTGGGGGGGTTGCGGCCCCCAAGACCAAATATTGCGTGGGTAGGGGGGGGGGGGGGGGGGGGAACCGTAAACTTTCACGGGCTTCCGGAAAAAAAAACCCAAAATAACGGCGGTATAAAATTTTTCCCCCCCAAAAAAAGTCCCCCCAAAATAACATTTTGGTAAAATTTTTTTTTTAAATTTTTTTTTTTTTTTAAACTTTTAGGGAAAATTTTTTTTAAAAATTAAAAAAAAAAGTTTTTTTTTTTTAAAAATTTTTTTTTTTTAAACAAAATTGGGGTTTTTATATTCCCCTTTTCTAAATTCCTTAAAAAAAGGGCAAAGTTGGGGTTTTATGCAAAGTTTTTGGTAAGGACGGGTTTTGGGGGGGGAATTTTTATTTAACTCAAATTTAATTAAAAAAAATAGGGACTTTCACTTTTTTACAAAAGGGAAATTTTGTGATTTAAATTCAATTTTTTGGGCTTATATTTGGTATAAACTTTTGGGGTAAAAAAAATTTTGTTTTATTTTTGGGCGAGTGCCATGGCCTGGCTGTTCTCACCCTTTGGGACAAGGGCCCGTAAAGCCCATTTTCTTCGATGAAAAACTCGGAAAACCGGGAGGGGTCCCCAGGGAAAGGGTCTTTTCTTAAACCGGGAGGGGCCCCTTTGTTTCCCAGGTCGACGTTTGATGTCTTGGACCCCTCCTTGCCAGAATCTTTCTAGAAAAAAAAACAAAGGAACGTTTTACTTTTTAGGAAAAGGTTTTCCTTCTATCACACCAGAAATTTTAAAATTTTAAAAAGAAAAACTTTTTAAACAATTTTAAAAACCTTTTGGGAAAAGGAAATTTTCCCCGGGTAAAAACATAAAAAATGGCTTTTTCAAATTTTAAAACCACTTCCCCCAAAAATTTTGCACCCAAAGGGAAGGGATTTACGGTTGATAATAAGCTTTGTTCATAAATTTAAAAAAACTTTTTTCAAAAAATTTAAAATCTTTTAAGTTCACTTTTTCATTTTTTTTTCCCCAATCTACACCTTCTTTTCAAAAATTTTTGGTTGGGGCCGGACCCCCAAAGGGGGGAAGATTGCCCCCCCCCTTGTTTTTATTGTCCCCCTACGTGTTATGTTAAAAAAAACAAAAGCTGAAAACAACCAGTATACATATTTTAGCTGAGTTTTCAGGGCCCAACCCCAAAATTTGGGTTTAAAGTCAAGGGGTTTTTGTCATTTAGTTATGCTCCCCTTTTTTGGGAAAACCCATACAAACACCAAAAACAAGTAAAAGGGGGGTTTCCAAAACAGTGTTTCAAAAAAACCTAAATTTGCTTAAAAGGAAAAACCCCCCGGTATCATGGGAAGATTATGCACAACTTTTTAAAAAACAAACCCCAAAGGGACATTAAAAAACCCGAAGAAAAAAACTTTTTTGGGGCCCAATTGGTTTTCCCTTTCCAAAAAATGTAAAAATCAAAAAAAACCAAAATTTTGGCAAATTTTTTTAAAATATTAAAAAAAAAAATTTAAAAAATTTTTCCAAACCCCCGGGGGCCCAACCTTTCCCCCTTCCAAAAAATTCAGGCATCAACCGGGGAGGGCGGAATTTTTTTAATAGTTTTAACCCCCATGAAGGCACCAGAAAAATATTTCTCCCCCAAAAAAGGGGGATTGTGTTAAATCGTGTTAAGTTTTGGATTTGCTTGTTATTTTGGCCCTTGCTTCCCCCCAAGTCCCTTCTTTTTTTTTTAAAATTTTCCCTTTTCTTTTTCCAAAAAAAGGTTTCCTTTTTTTAAAATTTTTGAAATTGAAAAAAATTTGATTTTTTTCTTTTGGGGGCCAAATCAAATTGTTAAAACTCAATTTTTATTTAATTTTTTTATTTTTTTAAATTAATAAATTTTTGCTTTTTTAAATTGCCCTATTTTTTTTCCAATTTTTAATACCCGGTTACCTTTTTGGAATTAGACTATAAAAATTTAAAAAAAGGGCCCAAAAAATTTTGAAAAAAGGGGTGGGCCCGGGAAAAAAACCCAAACACCAAAAAATTGGGCCCTTTTACTTTGAAATTTTTTGGTTTAAAAACTTTTTAAAGGGTTACCAAAAAAAATTTTTGAAATGGTTTTTAAAAACACTATTTTAATCTCCCCAAAAAATTTTATATTACCCCCCAACTAAAAGTGAAAAAAAACCCTTTTCAAACGGGGCTTTTAAGTTTGAGGGGTGGGTAAAAAATTCTCCCAAAAAACCCCGTTGGAACTTTAAAAAATTAAAATTAGAACCGGGTTGGAACATTTTTACTTCCTAAAAATATTTTTTTTTGGGTTACACTCCAAGTTTGGGGGGGTAAAATTTTTAATTTTTTTGACTGTTTTTTCCCAAGCTTTCTTTTTTTCTTTTTTTCGGGTTCCCGAATATTCCCCTTAGATTTTTTTAATGGGAAAAATTTTGGGATTTTTAAAAATTTTAAAGCTTTAAAGGTTTTGGGTCCATTATTTTTTGGGTTTTTAGATTTTTTAATGAAATTTTAAGAACCAGGTTGTCTTTTATTTGCGTTTTGCCGGGGGTTTTTTAAAAGCCCTTTTTTAAAAAAAATGGGGGCCAAAAAAAAAGGGGTTGGGGAAAATTGAAAAATTTTGGGGAAAACTCCTTCTAATTTCCCCTTTCCGTTTCCCGGAAAATTTTTTCATAAAGAAACCCGGGAAAATTTAGGGTTTAATTTTGCTTAAAGCTCCATTAGTTTAGTTCCTTAACGAAACCCCCTTAAAGTCTGGCCACAAAACAAGGGAAATTTAACAATTTTAAAAGTATTTTCAAAAAAATGAAAAAAATTAAACCTATAAAATATTCTATTCTTAAAAATTTTAAAACAACATTATTATAAGGCCCAGTCTGGGGTCAACAATAAAAAAGGGGGGGTTTTTTCCCCCCAATTTCTCCTTTCCTTTCATTTTCCCTCAGGGGGGAATACCGGGCCCAGGGTGACAAGTAACTTTTCAAAAATAAATTTTCAGTTTATTTTTTAAAATTTGAGTTTTTTAAAAATGAAACCATTTTACATTTTTAAAAACGGGTCATTTTAAAAAAAATCCCCCCTTTTTGTTTAAGAAAAAACAAAAACAAAAATTTAAATTAAAAAAAAAAAATAATAATTTTTGCATTGCCTAAATAAAAAATATTTTCCTTTAAATAATATTATATTTTCCCTTTACTGTGATAATGTTTTACCGGTTTTTTTTTAAAAAAGGTACAAAAAAAGGGAAGGAATTTAAAAAACTTCTGAAAAGTTGCTTTAAAAAGAAGGTCACATTCTTTTTAAAAAAAAAACTTTTTATAAAAGCAAAAGAATGTAATTTTCAAGTAGGGGTAGACAAAAATACCTGTCAATCAATAGTGTATATTTAAATTTTTTAATTTATTTATTTTTGATATTTTGATTCCCAAATTAATTTTTTAAGAAATTTTTAGAAATTTTAAACAAACAAAAAATAATAAATATATATTTTTTTAAAGCCCCTCATTGCGCCATTTTTGAGTGATTTTTGGGCCCCCATAAAAGTTCTCGCAAAAACCCTTTTATGAACCAGGGCAAACCCAACCTGTCGCAGTTTAAAACCGGGCTACAGGGTTACCCTCCGCCAGTTTTTTTGGGGGAAAACCTGCCCCTTCTCACCGGAAAGGGGTGTTCTGGACGCAGGAGTTGCACGTCATCCCGTCGATTGGAAACTTGATTTTGATTTGGGGCACACCGACCACTGGAGCCCGGGGAGGAACGCACGAACCCCCCTGTCTTCGGGGTCGCCTCGCGCAAGGGCTTCCCGGGGTTGGAAACGCTCGGGGGAAGTGATGTTGGCCGTTTGGGGAAGGGCAGGGTCACCTGAAAGACAGAAGGCATAAGGGTTTGTTTTTCCAGGCAAACAAGGGACTGTTCCCGCTTTCAACATGTCATTCACAGTGGGTTTTCCCTAATTTTAAGATGAACAAATTAAATTTCTACATAGTTTTCATTTTTTACATTCTTCCACTTTTTCAAAATTTTTTTCTCAATTTTGGGTATTTTTTGGAACACTCCCTTTTTTTTGTTAAAATTCAGAAATTAAAAATCCATCCCTGGGTTCCCCGGGGTTCGGGAACACCCCCAAATCGGGGAAAATTGGGGTTTTTTTTTTTCTGAATTGGCTTAAATATTATTCAAATTATAGTTAAAAATGTTTACATTATTTATTGGATGAGGGCGGCAAAGACGTTTGTTTGCACTACTACTGGGCAAACGCATTCCTTTTTATAGGAACACACTTTCAGAGTTAGACACAATCCGATAGTGTTGAAGTGGGTGTTGTATGAGCAACTATTAGATTGAATACTAATATCATTTGTGATATTTAAAAACTATGGAACATTGATAAATGGAAAATACCAAAAACACAAGGAAAATTTATATTTAATTTTGGAATGTTAGGTGAAAAATTATTTTGTCGTATTTTCTTAAAAGTTTGAGAAAATTATTTAATTTATTATTGATTTCAAAATGATAAGCGAAAAATCCCATCAAGTTTTGTTGATGTTTTTCTTAGAAATTGTGCTAAATAGAGCGGCGGTCTTAGATTCTCAATCTCGATCACTGCTAATAATGATTCTCTTACTTAGCATTTGTTTACAACCCACTCGAGCAGAATCAAGCGGCGTCAGACACATAACATAGGCTTCATGACAAATGATTGATTATGATTAGGGATGATTAGATTCGATTGACACATTGACATTTGATTGGCATTATCTACTACGCAACTCAATGTGGTCACATGTGTTTCAACTTCACGCACGTGAGGGTCGGCGGTTTGATCATATTATGTAATAATATTTGATGCCTTACAAATAAATCAAAATGGCCCATCATTATAGCTCCCGGTATCCAATGTGTAAATAAGTTTTAATTATGTGTTATTATGTAAGTATCTTACAAAGTGTATATTATCACCATCACCATCATCATCATTATCATCATCATTATTATTTATTCATAGCAGTTGTCGTTAAAGTTTGCCCCGACTAGGGTTCGAACCCAGAACCTCCGGCTTAACGTGCCATAGCTCAATTAATTGAGCCACCGGGACAACAGAACAAACCTTTACTAAACTGCTAGTTGTTGTGAATGTTGACATCCAATGTGTGGTGACTCAATTGGTAGAGCTATGGCACGTTAAGCCGGACGTTCTGGGTTCGGACCCTAAGTCGGGGCAAACTTTTACGACAACTGCTACGAATCAATAACTATGTCCTTAAAGCGGGCTTATGCTTAAAAACCTTATATTTATCATCATTATTATTATCACTTCCAAACTTAAGTTATACAGAAAGAACCGATTCATAGTTCGTTGGTCTTGTGGTAAGCTAGCGTATCTGCTTCCAATGCAGAAGGTTCAGGGTTCGATTCCTGCTTTGGAAATAAGATTTTAACTTCTGATTTGGACTAAGTCCATCAGTTCTTGGTTTAGAAATTTGTTAACGGTAACTTCGGAGCCGTCCTAGGAACGAGGCACATAATAAATTATAGGGTTGTTCCCATTGATATTAAACACCTATTGTAGGCTACATCAGCAGTCATTAATCCACTTCCGTGACAATTTGAAGCCATCTTGAATATGGAAGTTTGAATGTTAATCAAATGGGAGCGATTTTTAGCCCAAATAGTTCTCAAGATTGCCGATAGGTTGACAGGTAAGCATACTAGCCTTTAACATCAATTGTTTCTGTTTGTTCAATATCATGCTGCACAAGCTAAAACCATATCAAACAATCCAGTAAAATACTTAAATGCATTAAAAAGGCATAAATAAAAACGCCAAATCGCCATTTTGTTGATGGCAGATTGGTTCTTCAATTTGCTATGCTCGCGCCTGTGCGGAGGTATTGGAGACTCGTATCTAGCCTACAATAGGTGTTTAATATCAAGATGGTTCCAATCGTGTTGATTCTAAGCTGTCAGCGGGTGGAATCGTGTCCATT